>JAQQPU010011267.1:999-21148 GCA_029168905.1 Artemia sp. Kazakhstan ARC1039 | reverse complement strand
ACACAGGGGGACTATACACTAATAAATGACTGAGGTCTCGAAGAATTCTATCACATGGCTCTTACTTTTTCAGATTATGTTTTCTGAATTATACTTTGTTTATATTAGCATTTTTTGGAGCGAAAGTGTATGATAAGGGTTAATCTTAAGAGAACTAACCAATATAGCATTTTAGGGTTTACTACACACATACACAAGACTATATTAATAGAAAAAGGCTTAATTTCATTGTTTGCTTGCAGTTTTTTTTATTGCTCAATGTCTTTAATTTTTTATTTTCATACACTACTTAAACAGTCCTAAACTTAAAAATAAAATTTTTGTACAAACAAAATGCAAAGGAACATTTTAAAGAACTGAAATCATATAAAATATTACAAATTATTAATACCATTGAACAACTTTGGATCCTTAGAATCGATTCCACAGAATAATGCATCAAATTTCTCTTTACAGGGCTGATACTATTTTCTCTTAGTTCGTAACCAGTACACTATTCATTATTACATTTTGGGCTCTACAAAATTTTTATTGCATTTCATCTACAAGCTTTTCGTGTGTTCAATAATTTATATTATTGGGTTCAATTGCTATATTTGTTGGCTCACCATCAGTACCGCTATTAATTTTTGTAAGCCCTAAGCTTTTCAGCAATTCGTCTTTGTATTCCTTAGACATATTATCTGTCAATGACCGTTTTATTTTACTTGCAATTTACTTGTCCTTTACTACATCATTTTTTACAATAATAAAAGTTTCAACATATAAACAAGATTTCACTTATTATATTGCTATGACACTGTACCTTTTTTTTGCTTCTTTTGCACGCTTATTCCAGATACATTTTATCAATCGGTATGGTGTTACCAACGGCAAAAGCAATAATTTTTCCCTCGTTATCAGTAATGGGCGCAAAATGAGTGATAAAGAAAAGTTAAAAGAGAGGTTGAATTTTTCGAGGATGTGCTAAAACAGGAAAGAATTATTAGAAAAACTGTTTTTGACACCTTAGGTATGAAGAATGATTTTGCAATTTTACAAGATTATGATTTTGCGAAAAAGATTTAGCGACAGTAACTAAAAGAATAAAAAAAAATAATAAAGCCCCTATTGCATATTTTGTCGTAAATAAATTTCTTGAATCTGATAGCTATGAGGTTAAAAATAAATTATTGTAGATTATGAATGCGATGTTTGAAAAAAGAAGTACCTAACGATGTTAAAAAAACGCCAATTAAAACCCTTTATAAGAAAGATGATAAGTGTTAGTGTTGTATTTATAGAGACATTATCCTGGTCCTTGTTGGTAGAAAGCACTTAGTGGGATGATACTTTTTAAACGGAGCGAGGCTTTAGAGAAAACAGTGTAGTTTTAAGAAGTGTAGAGGATTTTTAGACCGAATTTTTCTCTCTTAGAATAATAACTGAAAAGTTCCCGTGTCATCAAACATTTTTAGCCCTTGGTTTTATAGATTATAAAAACTTGTTGAGTTCAGCTGATAGAAGAACCTAAGCGAGGGTCTTATCCTTATAGTTTACACCAGAAAAATTCATTAAACTTATTAATGCTATACATGAGAATAACACAGTTGCGGTTAAGGAAGGAAATGATGTTAATGATTGGTTTTGCATCAAATGAAGGGCATATTCAAATCTGTTGTTATTTTCCCATTTATATGGATTATTTCGGTGGACTTTTTCTGAAGAAGAACAGGCAAAACAATGAAAAACATGGAATCAAATGCAGTTGAAAAACTTTTCTGGACTTAGATTTTGTTGATTATTTAAGCATCCTAGATGAAAGTTTGATTAAAATGAATGAACTTTCAGAGGTTTTGCAAGTATATGGCACTAGAGCAGGTTTAAAAATTAATGGTTAGAAGACTAAGTCACTAAGATTTGAAATTGGTGAAAATGAAAAAGTGACACTAGCTAAAAAATAAATTGATCAAGTGAACAGCTTCTCTTACCTTGTTTGCATTTATAGTAAATGAACAGAACAGTGAAGATGATAAAACATCACCTGGATGTGGTATTGCAAAAAAGTAACAATTTTGTAAAAACTAAGTTACAAGGTCTATCTTTTGTATCAAAAAAAATCTCTTTTGAATAATTTAAATGACATTGCTTTAATATCCCTCTAACTTTCTGTATTTTGCAGTTCTCATTTGTTGAATCGTATATTGTTTTAATCGGTTTTACCGAATCGCATTCACATGGTTCATTTTGCTGAAAGTGGGTGATTTGTTGAAGTAAAGATTGGTTGCATAGTCCCAAAGTTGGTTACACGGTCCTAATCATTTGTGCCTCAATATTGTAATCAAATAATGAGGTATATATGCAAGACATTCTGAAGAACTTTTCACATGTCTACAGGAAAACAATGAAGTATTCTGTGCTCAGCCACTCCACGATTAAGAATGCCAATTTTAGCTTAGTGCTATTTTCAAAGTTGATGTTACTGTAGTTTAAGCAAGAAGTATGCAAAAGGGTGTTCTATGAAACTTAATTTACGGATAATACTCCTTCTCTATTGCTTATTCTGGCAGAGGCTAGACTAAGAAGGCCATTGTTGGATGCTGCGGAAAGTTTGCTGCCTCTTGTACCTTCTAGCAAAATAGCAACGTGTCTTAGGGCCTGATGTTAGAAATGATTCTATAAACCGTATGTTTTAATACGGACTCTATTCCTAGTGAAATTGTTTATGTATTTTTTTCAGAATATTAATGGTGCCCAGGAGAAATTAAGAAATTTTGAGAAAATGTTATTTAAGTATGATATTGTATGTTTTGCCGAACACTTACTTAATGTGGATAATTCTCCGAAGTCTCGTCTGACCATTTATTTTTTATTAGACCTTCTAAAAACATTACTTGCCGCCGATCTGGTGGCTTATTAGTTGCTGTAAATAAAAAGTTTGAATGTAGTTGTTTTGAATTTAGAGATCTATACCTCGCAGTTGATTTAGGTAGTATTGTTCTTGTATGTTTTTATGTGCCAACTAATTATCAAAATTCTACATCTACCCGACAATATGCTTTAGCTTGTGCGTCTCTGTCAAAATACTGCATAAAATGAAGTCATCAAGTAAATTGCTTACCATGTGTGGTGACTTCAACTCCGACTTCAAAGAAGCCGCTGCACTTTTTACACAATTGCTCCTTTCTTCAACGCCAAGCGAAATATTTTTGCTTTCAAAGTCTAAATCTTACTCTTACGTTCACCGTTATGGTTCAACTTCTGATCTTGATTTTGATCCCTTGAATATCCTGGATTTCCAGAGCGTCATTGTTGGCGTTTCTGATAATATGTTAACAAGTGACCATTTACATTTAAAGTTTTGTATGAATTTGTTTGTTCCACAAATCAGTCAACAGCTTCAGTGGTTTTGGAAGATAAACTCGGATATATTCGATAGATTACTATATCAAAGTGTTTTGGATTCTATGCTGTCTAAAATCAAAGTTCCTTTTCACCGTTTTTCTACAATGATGAATGGCGACAGCCTATATCTAGATTGTTATCTTACTGAGATTACTCATTCGATTAAATTAGCCGCCTCGGCGGCAGTACCATCTGAGAGAATTAGGATTGGCACACATTAAAAGGGCTGGAGCGATGGTCCAGAGCTACAGCTTGCATAGAACCGTCAACAGTTTTAGTTTAATATCTGGGGGGATTGTGATCCTCCTAGATCTGGTTTAATTTTTAAGATCCTCAAATTGACTAAAAGAGAATACCGGAAGGCTTTACAGGTCTTCAAAAGACCTGTATCTATTCTATCTCTGCAAGTGTCTATTCTATCTCGTGATAGCTGAAATCATCCGCAAATACTATGGAGCAAAGTATCAAAATTTACTTCATCGTCATTTTCGCGTTCTAACCCTATTGATGTAACTTCCCGGGAAAAACACTTCTCCTCGTTATTCTGTGATAGCCCCCCATCTTTGGACACCACTTTTCGGCAGATTTTCTTACACCATTTTTTTTAACTAGACCATAGCCGAAATCTTGTTTCTATCACGCCATCGTCAGTTCTTACGCAAATTCGTCTCCTTAAAAAAGCAAAGCTCCTGGTTCTGACGGACTCCAATCAGAAAATTTGATTTATGGTACTACAAAACTAGTTGAGCATATGGCACTACCTTTCCAATCTTGTATTACGCAGCAATTCGTACCGACTTCACTAGGTGAGAACATTGTGACGTGTGTCCCAAAAAATAATAAGGACCCTCAATCTTGTGACTCGTATAGTCAAATTACAGTTTCTTCAGTTATTTGAAAATTCTTTGAAAAGATTCTTCTTTTTTGAAAATTTCAAATAGGTGTGACCATGGAGATCATCAATTTGTTTATCGTGTGGGTCTTTGTGTTGGGAATGTACATGCAGTTTTCGTGTCTGTTTTGGAGAGGTATGAGAGAATGAAGAAACCCCTATATGTTTGTGCAATAGATCTTTCTAAAGCACTTGATTCGATCCTACACTCCAAAGCTGTTGTAGCACGTTTGAGGAGTGGGGTAAATCCATTAATTTGTGCCTCTCTGTCGCAATGGTACCAAAACTTTTCCATACGTGTCCCCGTGCAAAATCTTTATAGCAACCGAATTTCCGTGCGTCGTGTTGCAAAACAGGGCTCAGTGTTAAGTCCTGCAATATTTAACAACGCCATCCGTTGTGCAACCCGCAGGATACCGCATTTTCTTATCGAGCCATCCATTGACACAAGTCAGCTTTCATATGCAGATGACATTCTTCTGCTGTCTGATAATTTGCAATCACTGCAGGCTGCTGTGAACAGCCTTTATGCCGGGTTGTCTGACATTGGGCTGTCAATCGCTTCTGCTAAAACTGAATTTCTCGTGTTTGGTCGTCAGTCCCCTTCCGATTCAAAAATTCAGGTTGACCCTGATTCAATTTCTACCACTGCTTCACTCAAGTACCTTGGACTTGCATTCGGGACCTCAATTTGAACAACAAAGTCATTAACAATAAATGTGTTGAGAGAGAAGTTGAGAAAGTCCTATGGACGTTTTTCTAAACTTAAAGGTCAATTTGACAAAAAAAAAACGCTTGGTCAGCATTATAACTCATTTTTTGCTCCCCTTGTATTTTTTCTGGTGCCATTATGGAAATTTTTTACCACGTCTGAAGGTCAACAAAGTCGGTCTGTCTTTTTCAAGTTTTGTAAGTATTTTCATTGTGTTCCTACTTAGTTTCGTAACAGTTATATCTCCAAACGTTACGGGGTTTTTGAGATATGTGATAAGATGAATGTTTTAGAAGGGAGATTGGGACAACGATCTGAGTCAGTCATAGATTTCCCGTTGAGATGTATTAATCGTTCAGGAGTCATTGTTAGTGTATTTATTGTCTTATTTTGTATTTTTTTAAGTGTCTGTGATGATAAGTGTTTATATTTTGTTTATATAGTGCTTATAAGTGTTTATAAATTTATTTTTCATACTCTTCTAAGTTGCATTTTTTGTATGTATAGAGGGTGCAAATAAATTATTATTATTATTTTTATTTCAGGAACATTTTAAGACGAGACTCCTTTTCGTCTTTCTTTGAATTTGGACTTTTAATTTTATTCTACCATTTTAATATCATATTTTTATTTTCAGCATTTTTAACTTTTTTCATCAATTCCAGGCAAGTTTTCTTTTCTTGATATTTCTCCAAAATTGTTTTTTACCATTGGAGTAAACAGCTTTTCCGTTCCAAATATTACATTTGTCAGCTTTACCCATATTCCAAAACCAACCAATACATATCAAGACGCTTTAAATAATTTCTGAGACCACACTCGCTAATCATGATGAAACAAAAAATCGCGAAGAAAGGAAGAAAACGAGGACAATTAACAGCCAGTGAAAAAATTGAAAAATTATGCAAATATTTCGGTCAATATTTCGGTCAATAATATGCAAATTTTTCGAAATATTTGCATGATTTTTTAATTTTTTCACTGGCTGTTAATTGTCCTCGTTTTCTTCCTTTCTTCGCGATTTTGTTTTATCAAAACGCTTTATCTTGTTGATTCCAAACAGGCTCAGGTTCAGACGTTTTTATTAGTACAAAAACAACTCAATATGACAACAAGTCGCACTAAAGCCAAAAGATGCTTGAAAAAGTGACCAGTTGGATATCATGCATGCCAATTCATCTTAACAATTCAAACGACAAAAGGAGATAACAAAAATAATAATTTAAATTAATTTATAAGAACAATAATGGCAAAATATATAAAAAAAAGGAAAGCCTAGTCTCGAACTTCTAACTCTACCTAATTCCTGAATAGAAATAATTTTTAATACGGGTTTTAAGTTGGGGCACACTTTAAGCGTGATGAACGGAATCTGGGAACGAAATCTAAACAAACGGGCCCATGTATCTGATCACATGACTCGCTCTCGTTGTGTTCCGTAGCTCATATGCAAAAATATCCGCACTCCTATTCAAATAATTGCTATAAAACGAATTAGGCTTAAAAATATTCATTAAGAAATCTGGTGCAAGACCATTCAGACACTGAAATACTAATAGTACAATTTGATAATCTCTTATTTCACCAACCTATAAAATTTTATACTTTCTAAAAAGTGATTCAGTGCTATCCATACCATGATCATACCGTCAAATCAACATTATAGCCTTATTCTGCAGAACTTGAATTCTTCTAAAATTGCAACTAAATTTATTCACCCAAATCAAACAACCATAATTTGTATAAGGTGCTATTAAGGAAAAATGCAATAAAAGCAGAATTTTCAAAGGAAAAAAATTTTGAACACAGTTCAGAACTCCAAGGCCTCTCGCTAGTTAAGTTTTGATCCAGAATGAATCCAAAATATCGGAGCTCTTTGGCTTGTGAGAGTGGTGGGCCATTGCTTGGAAAGACACCAGGGAGAATGGGAGCAGGACTAACACTCAAAAACAACATAAAATTAGTTTTTGATGCATTGACGCTAATTAGGCTAGCACAAACAAATTTATGTTGGCCATCCAGTGCCTTATTAGCCTTGAACAAGAGCTCTTGCAGCGACTTTGCTGCAATCACTAAAGCTGTGTCGTCAGCAAATGAAGTAACTGAAGCTCCAGGAATGTAGAATATCATTGTGTGTAAGAATATCAGATACAAGAGAGGACCAAGAACTGAGCCTTATGGAACACCGCACTTTATTGGAAACGGCTTAGAAGATTTAATGCTCAAAGTCACTCGTAGCTTCTTTTTGCTTAAATACGATTCAAACCAATTTAAAACACTACCCTTTTTGCCTAAGAAACACAGCCTTTCCAATAAAATCTTAAAATCAACAGTGTCAAAAGCCTTTCTAAAACCAATAAAACAACCATGCACTGCTCATCTTTCCTAATTGCTGAGTTAATATTTTCCAGAAGATGCTGGACTGCCTGTGTTGTTGAATGTCCTTTCCGAAAGCCAAACTGACCTTCGTGTAAAACACCAATTTTCATCAGATACTCGTAAAGCCGCTAATGAACAATCTTTTCATAAATTTTTGAATAAATCGGGAGAATTGATATTGGTCTCCAATTAAATATGTCAGTTTTGACTCCACCTTTGTGCAACGGTAAGACTTTAGCTATTATAAGCTTACTCGGAAACACCCCCTTTTCCATAGAAATATTGACAAAGTATGCAAGGACAGGAAGCAAATAAACCATTACCGACTTGACTGTTCTAAGGCTCATTCCATCATTTCCTGAATTCTTTGACTTAATCGTGCTAACAATTTTGCGTACCTCCTCTTCAGTAAAAGGCAGGAAATTCATTTCGAAATCTCTTCCTCGCTCATCCCCAAAACTACTTGATTCGGAAACAAGGGAGTTCCTTGTTTCTTCTTGAATCTTGCAGCCAATTTCTGACAAATAATTTCTGACCAATTCCAAATGCGTTGCAGATTTTCTCAGTTTCTTCCAAGGTCCTATTATTTAGCACGATTTTTGGCTCCAATGGCTTCGTAGGACCTTTTTATAGATAACTTACAATTTGCCATTATTCTTTGGTGTTGCCTTTACTTTCTTCAAATACATTTGCAAAATATGCTTTCTTTTTTGCCTTCTTTTTGCATTTGCCCATTCCTTAGCTCTTTATACATCACATTAAGCTATTATTCCACGGATGATTTAGATTGCTCCTCACACGTCCGATTTGTCATATCAAACAGATAAAACAGCTCATCATCACACCCTGGCTTTTTCGGTTTATTCTTTCTGGGGTATATTTCTTTAAGTGGACACGCAAAAAATCCAAATTTGGCCCGTGCGTATTTAATAAATCAAAATTAAAGTGTCCCATACACATAAACTCTTGACTTTTGCGGAGTCAAATAGTTATAAACTATTTACCTTTGCAGCAAGAAATTAAAATCCTTCAGCAAACTCATCAAAAGATGCACTTGGTGGCTTATAAACAACAGTAAAAAATAGAAGCTCGATTTTAAAACTGAATTTCTATACAAAGGGTTCTATCTTACTTTCCTTCCAAACGTCCAAATTCTTTCTAAATTTCCAATTCAAATCCTGTTGGACAATGAAAGCCAGGCCTCTAGGTCCCATTGACGTGCGACATTGAACAATCAGTTCATAACATGGAAAGTTAAAGGACGAGAGAAGGGTATCATGACCCACAAATGTTTCAAATAAATACTATTGCATTTAAATTATTAGATCGGGAAATAAAAGGAAAATCTTATTGTAAGAAGATATTAGATAGCAATTCCATGTGAATGCATGAAATTCAGACCGGTCTAACTACTCCAAAGCTGATAACTGGTGATATTTACTATCAAGAGATGGACGAAAAATAATTTGCGACCCATCATTTCCAATATGTGTTAACAAACAATCATCAACAATAAATGAATTATTTTGCAAATCACTTAATCTTCCACGTAAACAATATTTATACTCATAAAAAAAAAAAAAAGCTAACAAAGTAAAAATAAAGAGCAATATATAACATCTTGACGAGATAAAAACTACCAAACTACTCACAAACAATAAACAAGACGCAATCTGAAAGCGAGTTAATTCAACGAGCAGCTCAATCACCTAGAAGCCTTACGAGGAGCTGGCCACGATCTGACCATACATTTTTCGCCCCAAACTTGTCGCTCGCGGCACTCATTATATCGTGAGGGTGCTTGGTTAGAGACTCATACAAAAACATTTTCGAACCAGTCAATTTTGATCAACTCGCAAACACTTTACAGGCCGTCTCATAGGCAGAAAATCTCATGAACACTGGGGCAACTTTATTGTTTTCCGACCCTAAATTATTCAATTTCAACATGTAAATCATAGAAAATTCACAATCTGAGATAACCGAAAGCCCCAGCTTTTGCAAGGCTATATTCAGAATGGTCGACTTCAAGTCACCACCCAGCTGCTGCTTAAAACCGTGAAAAACTAGAGTTCTAAGCTGTTTTTCTTGCTCATAATCATCAATTTTCACTTCAAATTTTCATATTCGGTTCTATAAATTTTCAATCAGTCCTTTGATATTCTTTACTGACACCAACAATTGCTCAAGCTTCAGATTGAACTCAAGTGACACTGATGAGTAAATTTCACTCACGATAGCCTCAACAGAACTTTTCAGAGTTTGGTCGTTTCCCTACTTATCTTGAACTTGCTTAGTAATCGCACTCATCATTGATTAAATTTGTCTTTGCGATTTCATCCTCAGTTAAGACTATTTTAGCTAGCAAATCCGTGGTAGATGGTTCAGAAAAAACTGCTTTCAGTGACACGAAAGTTTTGAAAGATGTCTTATAAATTTCCAGGTTTTGGTTAGCCTCTTTAAACGCTCTTTCAATATTTTATAAGTTTTTTTTAGATGCTTCACGGTAATTGTCCTCAAACGAGACGAGACTATTTTCTTGTAGGCGCGACTCTGTGTGATCTCCATATGCAAAAATAAATAGTTAAAAATTGCGTTTTTATCCTTTGAAACTTGGATTATTCTTACGGGTCACAGCAGGAATCTTTTGAAATTCGCTAACGCAAGCTGGAACTGTTGGAATTTTGACATTACTTCGCTACTACGCTTTATTATCAACAAAAATCAACTTATCTGTCAGTGGGCAGGCCCAGGAAAGCAGTGGCAATCAGCAATTTACGGCTGGCCTGGTGGTCCGTGAAACCTGTGCTGTTATGCAAAATGAATCCAAAATAAATCCAGCTAATCCAAAATAATTCAAACGTCACACAAATAGATAGGAAACTAAAATAGTCCTTCAAAAATTAAACAATTTCAGTCTGAAAACTTCTGCCTTTCTCTTGAGAAGCGAATATAGGCAAAATATCCAAAAATATATAACTAAAAATCTGATATTACTCCTATTGAGAAAATTCTATAATCACTGTGAAATAATCACTAGCAGAATCTATAATCATAATCACTGACAAAAGGTTTTGCAAGTAATACAAGAATTTTACTTGAGATGCTATTTTTTCGAATGAAATTTAATCCGATCAGTAGAGATGTTGGCACCTTGAAAACTATTTCAATGCTGTTATTTTTTTTTTATTCTTACTAATGCTGGTTTTCACATTGTTGAACACTTCTTCTTTACTTTCAGCATTACTTTTTTGGAATTATGTAATTTTCAACATCAAGCAACACTATTCAAATAGGTTTTATTTTTTTATTCCAAACAAGTTCTTTTTTATTAATATTCATCCTAAATCCAATAGTAATCAATTCTTTTTACCCTGTATATCCGTTTAAGGTACTCAGTCAATGATTCCATAGATAGGTAGGGGTTTAATGTGTATATCTAATGGTACACCATGATCAGCAGCTAAACATATTTCAAAAAATTCTTGGCTGAGAGACTATACCTGAAAATGGAAAAAAATTCGAAACATTAATAGTGAAAAAAAAAATTAAAAGCAAAAATTGAAAACAATAAAGCACTAAATTGAAAAAGTAAAGTTCATAATACTGAATTTGGAAAAAAAATCCAGTGCGCTAAAATATAAAAAAAACAAAAAAGTTAAAGACTTATTTACTTCAGAGGGTAATTTTAACTCTTCTAAGGGTTGTCCCACTATGGCTGGTCTCTGGCCTTCTACCTGCTGTGCGTTGTCGAGTCGATTGGTTTTTAAAGTATTATTTGAAAGAAATAGGTGTATGATTGATTCTTTTGTGTTTTAGTGCATTGAATTTTTTTTAAATTGAGTGTTTAGAATTTTGTCTTATTTTAAATTTTTGTATCAATTCTTTTTTGATTTAACAGTTTATTTCAAATTCAGTGGTTCAATTTGTTTCTTTTCGATTTTACTGTCACTTTTATGTTTCATTCAAAATAATTTTGTTGAATTTTTTCTTTCACTATCTGGTACAATTTCTTAGGCAGGAATTTTGAAATAATGTTTAGTTATTGATGATGTTGCATCATTATTTATACTCATTGGACCCTCGACTTTCGAAGGAATCAACACCCGAGCACCTTAAAGTTGTATCAAGAGTAAAAAATTTATTTTTATTAGTGGCTGGTATCGGAATATACCTAGAGCCTAAAAAATCAATGATAGGAGTGTAAATACACGTTTACTTCAGTGTGAAAAATCAGATTTAGGGGGTAAATCGAGAAAAAAACTTTTTTGGAACTCATAATATAAAGTCTTTTTAAAGTATTGCATCATGTTGGGATTTAGGTACGTAAAAAAAGTAATGTTGGTAGTCAAAAAGTTTTGTTCACCAATGGGAAAAATCAGATTTAGGAGGAATAACAAGAAAAGAGAACTTGTTTGGAATTTGTAAATTAAGGAAAAAAAGCACTATGAAAAAGAGTTCAAAATAGCAAAGTATTCGTATATCCCACGATAAAACATGAAACTCAAGGAAAAGAAAAAAAAAATAAGGAATAAGAAAGCTGAAAATAAACATTAGATATTAAGAAGCAAGAATTTGAAAATATATTGGAAACGGTCTAAATCAAAGAAAGACGAAGAAGAGTCACGTCTTAAACCCCTTTGGAATTAGAATAAAAGAAAGGCCACTCGGAAATCCTTGTTAAAAATTGATTAAGAAAAAACGGGTTCAATTTTAATAGAGCAGTGAAAAAAAAACTTTAATAAAAAATATTCCGAATATTTTGACACTGTCCGGGAGCCTTTCTTAACGGGAAAAAAGAACCGAAAAAACTAAAAAAAACCATGTTCATTAAGAAATAACACACATAAATAATAAAACAACCAAACACACGAAGAAAAAAAAGAAAAAATATAAATAAATAGGTAGAAAACAAGCTCATATTATAAACAAACTTCCAGCACTGGTGTTTTAACGCAAGAAACAAAAGGTAATGTCTATAGTGAGAACATGCGTCACTCTCCTCTTACAATCAGTGTATAAATCGGAACCTATCAACAATGAAGACTATATTTACTTGAACAAACAAAAAGGTCACCTAACACCAGGTCCATAACCCTTAATTAAATCTCACAGGTTAATCAACCAATTCATGAATTATAAATTGAATGAATTATTTTGGTTGCTAGTTTAGCTGCAGTCCGTTAACTTTTCCCATCATTTACCTCATTCTGACCTTTTTCCCAAGATTATCATTTGTTTCAGGACAACTATTAAAATCATTACTGGTTGAATATTTTACCTGCTTTTTAATTAAACTATTATAAAGTGAACTTATCCTAAAATATGTTAGAATAACCCCCATAGATAATCTTTTTTATTTCTATAATTTTTCTGAAACTTTGTAAAGTCCTACAGACGTATCTACAATTTTGTCTGATCAAATAAAACACTGTGATGAGGAAAATTATAAACGTGTTCTGCTGCAGCTGACTCAAACGTTTCCAATTTCTTATTATATTTTAGCGAGCAGTCTTATAGCATTTTGTGTTGCATTTGCCTATTTTCTAATTGTAAACGTTTGAACGGGCCGAAATATGTTTTAATTAAAGTGTTTATTTGTTTTTATTAATTTTTGCTTTACTGCTTTACTAAAATTAAAACCTGTTTCTTCTTGCTTAATTTTTCGTAAATGGAAAATCAGTGTGGTCTAAGAAAATTTTTAAAATCCTTGCTAAATAGACTGTGGTAGAAAGATCTCACAGAAATAAAAATTCAGGGTTATTAATTTCAAAAATATCACCATGTCCATATATCTCACGATAAACGGTAAAATTTTTGAAATAGATAAGAAATAAGGAATAAAAAACTGAAAATTAACAGAAGATATTAAGAAGCCGGAATTACCAAATATAAAGGAAACGTCCTAATCTAAATAAAAAAGAAAAAGATACCTGACTTAAAAGACTTTTTAAATGGAGTGAGAGGAAGGCCCCCCTTGAAAGTAATTTGTTATTAAGTGATTATGTTTGATGCAATAGAAAAGAACATTCTAATACGAGGTTGAACTTCTGACATGTGTGGATTATCTAATACAATCTTAAAATATGCGTCATGAATATATGAGAAGAGTTATATATCTTAAGTAGGGAAGGGGGTCAACATACAAACTGTAAAGGATCAAACGACCATTTTTGGGCCAATTAGAGGGCTACAATACGACCAGTACAAGATCAAAAACACTTTCAATACTGCCGGGAGTGACATCACTTGATTTTTGGGAATTGATTACCTTGAATTTACATAATTGGTTTGTTCGTCCAGAATTGATTGCATTATTAGCGGTATCTAAAAATGATATCTGTTTGCTATGGTTTTACCCATTATAAGTTGTTTTTGCATCTCGTCCAGAATTGATTGCATTATTAGCGGTATTTAATAGTGATAAAAAGTTATATCATTTTCATAGGGGTGAAACAAAGCTTGATAATATTCATATTTTTAATTGAATTGTATAAAGGGGATAAAAGAGTTAAAAGTGCATACCAGATAAGGTAAGTCTGAGAGGATGATAAGTCTTAGATAACTTGACATAAATATTAGAATAACATCACTGGTATCAATCTATGGAAACGGTTAGAGATGTCATGAAGATTTTGTGACTTAACTCGGCTTTACATCTTAGGTGACTTATGAAAACTTTGATATTTTTTAGGGGTGGGGGGTGATTTAAGGGCTAATTGGGTACATTCTTATGACCTTCTTACACATTATAAGTTGTTTTTGCATCTCGTCCAGAATTGATTGTATTATTTGCGGTATCTAATAATGATAAAAAGTTATTTCATTTTCATAGGGGTGAAACAAAGCTTGAAAATATTCATATTTTAATTTAATTGTATGAAGGGGATAAATGAGTTAAAAGTGCATACCAGATAAGGTAAGTCTGAGAGGAGGATAAGTCTTAGGCAACTTGACATAAATGTTGGAATAACGTCACTTGTATCAATCTATGGAAATGGTTAGCGATGCCAAGAAGATTTTGCAACTTAACTCGGCTTTACTTCTTAGGTGACTTATTAAAAATTTAATAGTTTTTAGGGAGGGGAGGGGGTTGATTGGAGGGCTCATTGGGTACATTCTTATGCCCTTCCCACACATTCTAAGTTGTTTTTGCATCTCGTCCAGAATTGATTGCATTATTAGTGGTATCTAATAATGATAAAAAGTTATATCATTTTCATAGGGGTGAAACAAAGCTTGATAATATTCATATTTTTAATTGAATTGTATGAAGGGGATAAAAGAGTTAAAAGTGCATACCAGATAAGGTAAGTCTGAGAGGATGATAAGTCTTAGGCAACTTGACATAAATGTTAGAATAACGTCACTGGTATCAATCTATGGAAATACTTAGCGATGCCAAGAAGATTTTGCAACTTAACTCGGCTTTACACCTTAGGTGACTTATGAAAAATTTACTATTTTTTTAGGAGGGGAGGGGGCTGATTGAAGGGCTCATTTGGTACATTCTTATGCCCTTCCCACACATTCTAAGTTGTTTTTGCATCTCGTCCAGAATTGATTGCATTATTAGCGATATCTAATAAAGATAACTGTTTGTTATGGTTTCACATATTATAAGTTGTTTTTGTATCTCGTCCTGAATTGATTGCATTATTAGTGGTATCTAATAATGATAAAAAGTTATATCATTTTCATAGGGGTGAAACAAAGCTTGATAATTTTCATATTTTTAATTTAATTATATGAAGGGGATAAAAGAATTAAAAGTGAATACCAGTTAAGGTAAGTCTGAGAGGATGATAAGTCTTAGGCAACTTGCCATATTGTTAGAATAACATCACTGGTTTCAATCTATGGAAACGGTTAGCGATGTCAAGAAGATTTTGTGACTTACCTCGGCTTTACTTCTTAGGTTACTTATGAAAACTTTAATATGTTTAGGGAAGGGAGATGATTCAAGGGCTCATTGGGATACATTCTTATGCCCTTCTTTTTCAAAATTATCTAGTGTATTTATTTTTTTTGGGGGGGGGGATGATCCAAGGGCTTATTGGGTGTGAGTTGGGGATGGGATCCTCCCACACAAATAGAATATTGTGGTTTCGGGGCAACACTTTAATATTTTTTGTATTGTTTTTTCCCTGTGTCGATAGTGTAATTTAAAGTTTCAAGTACCACTTCATAGCAAGAATCGAGGGTTGAGTTGGGCCGAAACCCTCCCAAACAAATAGGATAATTTGATTTTGAGGGCAAACTTTGATTTAGTCATTTTTTTCACTTTGTCGATGATTTTAGTTTAATATAAACTTTTAAGTACCACTTCATGGTAAGATTCGGTGGTTGAGTTGGAGTAAGATCCTCCCATACCGACTTATTGTTTAGTTTTAAAGCACCAAGGACAGTGAAAATAAAATCTGTTGTTCCAATGGGTTAATGTGATATTTGAATTTTGTATGCTAATGGGTTATCGAATTGGCTTTTAGGTATCCTTGGAAAAGTAACATTGCCTTTAAGGTTACCCCCACTCCCTCCAGCTTTTTCTCAAAATGACCTGAAATATGCTTGCAACTGTACCAATCATATGCTATGCTTCCTCAAAGACACGGCGAAGTTTTCTCTGTGGTACTCTATGGCCGATTATCGACACCACACGGCTGTACCATTTGAGAACTAAAGTTACATCAAACAACAACACAGCAGATTATAACATGGATCAAAGTGTAGAGTTAGAAATATCTTTTTATTGTGAGTTTGTTATTTGTAATGACCACTATCATGAGTTCAGTAATTCGTATGAGAGTAACGCAGCAAATTTAGAAATCATGGAAAATTAAATAGAAGAGGGCAATCTTCGTGAAACAAGAAGAAGAATCTTTGATGAAATGGTGAGAAAAAGGGTAGGCTCATCAGTTTCTGCAGTGGAAGAGAGCGACCATTATCACAAGAAACAATACAAATAACGGACATCCTATCTATTACAAGGAAGATCAGGAGCACAAATAAGCTGTCACAAAAGGAGATTCGAAATAGCAGAAAAGAAAGATATAAAGAAAAGACAAAGACAAGTTGGATATCTCTACAGAGGGCACTATCAAGAAAGAACACGATGAATTATTTTATGATACAGATTCAAAATGTCTAAAGTTGTTCAGCAATGTTAATAATGTATAATAATGTATGACATATATTTTTATATTAATATACTATATGTCATTACTTCATTAAAAATATACTATACATTACTTTGTTATATTTCCATTATTTTTAGAGTACGCTAGCACCTCAAACGCTTAGAATATCTATTGAAAAGTTGTAGATGTATGATATTAACAAACATGTAATATTTTACAAGCTAAGTTATGTAACAATTTCCATGTTTCATTTGCATGGAATAGACACCGAGAGTTTTATGACTCCTCCCCACAATGAATTCTACGGGTTTTATGACTCCTCCACACAATGAATTCAGACGGTTTTATGATTCCACCCCCTAGTCATAAGTCTTTCTAACCTTGAGCAAAGATATAAAAGTTTGATGAAGTACTTCTCTGCTCAAATATTACATTAATAGCTGTCAGAATGATAGGACTATTTGACACAGAATTTATTGGTTTGAAAAAATCATCTTGTGGTGTTATATTTGAATGTGCATTTTTATTATTGTCTATGGAACTCAAAGAAATTGACTGTTATCATTGGATTGTGAACTATAATATGTTTTAGTATGAAAAAAGCTTATGGAGCATTAAATTACTCCGTATAAACAGACTGGGATTCTACGATACAGTGATTGCACCACATAATAAAAGTGGGGAAGAACTGAGAAATGTTCAGGAAGAAGTCAGTGAAATTTGCAGCTTTTTTGGGGTTGAAGCACTATACTTAAAGGGTAACGTACCTACAGATAAAGTTTAAATTCAAAACTGTGACCCTAGGATTCCCCTTTTCAATTTAGAAGAATTTAAGTGTCCTAAATTTGAAGGAGCTTATCACCGTCCTGAAGAGTAGGTTAGGTTCTTCGCGCAGTGGTTACCTAGGGACATACCTGGTCGTGATAAGTGCATAGGACACGATAGAAAGTTTTCTATATCATGGGATCCTCGTTTTTGAATGTTTAACAGTGAATTTTAAGTATTATTTTTATGTAAATATGTGTTTTTTTTTAAATCTTTTTCTATTATGTTTAAGCAATAAATAACTTTAAGCTTAACCCGTCTTTATTCTTTAGAATGTTCTATTCATTCAAGAAATTATGGGAAAAAATTGTAAGTAAGTAACAAACTCCTTTCTAAATTTGCCTCTTGGATACACAACACGAAAATTTCATCCAGGAAATTATGAGAAAATTGTAAGTAAGTAAAAAACTCTTTCTTGAAGTCACCACTTAAATACACAAGATCAAAATTTCATTCTGGAAATTGCGAAAAAATTGTAAGTAACTGGTAAACTCTCTTCTGAGTTTGCCCCTTGGATATACGACACAGAAATTTCATTCAATAAATCATGAAGAAATTTTAAGTAAGTAACAAACTCTTTCTTGAAATCACCTCATGTATACACAATATAGAAATTTCATTCAAAAATTATGAAAAAATTGTAAGTAAGTAACAAACTCTTTCTTGAAATCACCTCATGAATACACAATATAGAAATTTCATTCAAAAATTATGAAAAAATTATAAGTAAGTAACAAACTCTTTCTTGAATTCACCTCTTTAATGCACAATACAAAAATTTCATTCAAGAAATTATGAAAAATTTTAAGTAAGTAACTCATTTTTTCTTGAATTCACCTCTTGGACACTAAAGAAATTTCATTCAAAAAATTATGAAAAAATTGTAAGTAAGTAAAAAACTCTCTTGAATTCACCTCTTGGATACACAATAAGGTATTTTCATTCAAGAAATTATGAAAAGTTGTAAGTAAGTAACAAACTCTTTCTTGAATTCGCCTTTTGGATACAAAGTGCAGAAATTTCATTCGAGAAATCATGAAAAATTGTAAGTAAGTAACAAACTCTATCTTGAATTTGCCTCTCGGATGCACAATGAGGTAATTTCATTCAAGAAATTATGAAAAAATTGTAAGTAAGTAATAAACTCTTTTTTGAATTCACCTCTTGGATACACAATACAGAAATTTCATTCAAGAAATTATGAAAAATTGAAAGTAAGTAACAAACTCCTTCTTTAATTCACCTCTTGCATACACAATTCGGATACTTCATTCGAGAAATTATGAAAAAATTGTAAGTAAGTAATAAACTCTTTTTTGAATTCACCTTTTGGATGCATAATACAGAAATTTTATTCATGAAATTAGGAAAAATTGTAAGTAAGTAACAAACTTTTTCTTGAATTCACGTCTTGTATACACAGTAAAGAAATTTCATTCAAGAAACCATTAAAATTGGAAGTAAGTAACAAACTCTTTCTTTAATTCACTTCTTGGATACACAATACAGAAATTTCATTCGAGAAATTATGAAAAATGTTTTAGTAAGTAACAAACTCTTTTTTGAATTCAGCTCTTAAATACACAATACAGAAATTTCATACAAGAAATTATGAAAAAATTGTAAGTAAGTAACAAACTCTTTCTTGAATTCACCTCTTGGATACACAATACAGAAATTTCATTCAAGAACTTATGAAAAATTGCAGTTAAGTAACAAACAGTTTCTTGAATTCACCTTTTGGATTCACAATACGGAAATTTCATTCAAGAAATTATTAGAAAATTTAAGTAAGTAAAAAACTCTTTCTTGAATTCACCTCTTGGATACAAAAGCCAGAAATTTCATTCAAGAAATTATGAAAAATTGTAAGTAAGTAACAAATCCTTTCTTGAATTCACCTTTTGGATACACAATACAGAAATTTCTTCTCCAACATGCTGAATCTGAAAGTGTAATTTTCTTGGAGATTCTTTGAACTATTAGGGTTAATTTACACTAGGCTACATACCGAGGCACGTAGCCGTAAAATTACACTTTCAGATTCAGCATGTTGGAGAAGAAATTTCTGTAATGTGTATCCAAGAGGTGAATTCAAGATAGAGTTTGTTGCTTACGTACAATTTTAAATAATTTCTTGAATGCAATTTCTGTATTGTGTATCCAAGAGTCGATTTCCAGAAAGAGTTTCTTACTTACTTACAATTTTTTCATGATTTTGAATGAAATTTTTGTATTGTGTATCCAAGAGGTGAATTTAAGAAAGTGTTTGTTACTTACTTACAATTTTCTCATAAATTCTTGAAGGAAATTTCTGTATTGTGTATCCAAGAGGTAAATTAAAGAAGGAGTATGTTACTTACTTACAATTATTCATAATTTCTTGAAAGAAATTTCCATATTGTGTATACAAGATGTGAATTCAAGAGAGAGTTTGTTACTTACTTTCAATTTTTCATAATTTATTGAATGAAATTTCTGTGTTGTGAATCCAAGAGATGAATTCAAAACAGAGTTTGTTACTTACTTACAATTTTTCCTGATTTCTTGAATGAAATTTCTCCATTGTGTATCCAGGAGGTGAATTCAAGAAAGAGTTTGTTACTTACTTACAATTTTTTGATAATTTCTCGAATAAAATTTCTGTATTGTGCATACAGGAGGTGAATTCAAGAAAAAGTACTAAGCTACGTGCGCGCACGTAGCCTAATGTAAATTAACCCTAAAAGGTGAAAGAATCTCCATGAAAATTACGCTTTCAGATTCAGCATGTTAGAGAAAAAATTTCTGTATTGTGTATCCAAGAGGTGAATTCAAGAA
>JAQQPU010011266.1:6401-28334 GCA_029168905.1 Artemia sp. Kazakhstan ARC1039 | reverse complement strand
GTCATGAAAGGAAACTTACTCGCAAGGGCCCGTAATTTATAATATCCAGATATTACTTAGGGCCCACTTTTAGCAATCGCAATCAGTCAAAACTTATTATCCAAATTGTTTATCCAAGCAGCGTCCTTTGGGCAAGTGACGTAGCTAATCCAAATTCATTTCACACCCGGAGACCTTCACTGTCTGAATGCTAACAGGTAACTGAATGCTAACAGGTAACTGTGAATTTTGTGAAGTTGGTGTTCCCAGCGATTCGAGCACATTCTTTGGGGCTGGTTACAACGTCAGAAAGACTCCTGTTTCGTACGTTTTCACACATTTTCCCGAAGGCTGAATTTTAAATGAGCTTATAATTTTTTTTCAACCTTCGTTTTTGCCTGTGAACGTTTATTGACAAAAGTATCAATAAACCTTTTCAAATAAGGTTTTTGGTCGAATTGCATTGTTCTATGTATCTTTGTGACCCTGAAACTATTGGCTACCATCCATTACAATAGCACATGATTTATAACTATATTCTGTTTCGGTTCAAGGTCGACAATTAGTTTTTGATTTAAAGGAGTTCATTGCGTACCCTTATCCTCGACCAAAGAGAAATTGTATGGACTCAAAGAGTCCTTGGTCACAGGTCTATTTATGCACGGGAAATAAAAATCTTTTACCGAGTCATGGAGCTCCGTTGGTGTTTGATGGTTAATTTTAAAAAAAACACCTCCTTGTGGACCATTCTCCTCAACAGTGTGAATGTCGGGGAAATCTGTGGCGAAAGGATTGTCAAGCCATTTTTAATTACCACACGTTAAACACTAGTGAGAAGTTGCCGAGGGGTATAGGGAATTCATATCTAGAAAAACTGAATTGAACTTTACACCGTCGACAGAGTTCTGTCCAGTTGGATCAGTTCTAATGACGCGGTCCCCGTAAAAAACATAGCCTCCCCTCACAGATCTTTCTACAAAGAAGTGCTGATCCACGTCGGTTATCAGGCCTTTTTCTTCTCTGCTGATTTTTCGAATTAAATCCATCACCAGGTGAGGAGTTGAAAAATAATAACGTACATCCAACTCAAGTTCCAAATAGATTTTATCCGTTTTCCTACATACAATGTCCTAAAGAGTCAATAAATCACTTGCCAAGTACATTTTTCAATAATACCATCGATTTTACATCCTTCCTTGGCCCAAACCTTCTTGGCAAATTCATAGTTGACAGAGGTGCATTGACTGTCAGTAAGTGAATTATAAAATGTTTCAATGGGCGGAGGTTTCTCCTCAGTTAGCCTCGAGCTGGAGTTAAAGTCTTGATCTAGTCTTGATCTTGATCTATCTGAGTCTTGATCTAGAGCTTGTGGTGAAAAGAACTCTTTTTTTTGGATAAAACCCTGTTTTACGTTGTGAGTAATTTCCCAGTGGACATTTATTTGAACACTTTTTATAATCGGCTTATCTATGGCTTGGTTATTTTGACCGCTGTGATTTCCCCTGGGAACAATTATTTTAGCTCAGTGTTGCCGATTGGAAGTTGCCAATAGAGGATTTTATCACGCAAATCTTATAATACGATATTCTTAGGCAATTACGCTGAGATTGAGGTGGGGAAAGAAAAGTAAGCAGAAGAGGGGTGGAGAGTTGTTAGCAAGAGCCGTGGTACCCACTGGGCTTGCCCGTTAAATTGCGGGGACAAGGTAGACGGCCTCCAGCACTTCACTTACTTCTTTCCTCACCTTTTCGATACCTGAACATTTATTTCATAACGAAATTGGACCGTCTCCGGCTTGTATTTACCTGCTACCTGTTAAATGATATTTGATAGCGTTTTGCCTTACGAACTACGGATAAACTATGAGTGAGAAATTTGTTTATTTGCCACTGCTGAACTTTCTTTTCCGTTTGCTGAATAATGGCAATAAGCTATCGCAAATAATTTACTCCGCAGTTAAGTTCTATGACAAGGAAAAGATAAATGAAGCCCGAGTTTTGCTGCATGAAATCACTTGCGCTACCGAGCGGTTGTCTATGAAAGTCAAAAATGAAGATAACGTTAAAGAACTATGTCGTACAATGGTCTCGGCGGTGAAAGATCAGAAATGTAAGCTTCCAAAGTTTGTAAGAGTGGACCCACAAGAAGTTCCTACTACTGCAGACGAAATCAGTTCAGTCGTAATTACCCGTGTCAATGAGATGTGCAGAAAGGTAGACGGATTTATAGAATCGCAAAGCCAACAAAAATTCAGTCGACTACTTACCCATACTTCAAAAACCTCCGTCCCCCCTCCCCAACCGTTATCCTACGCTGCAGTAGTAATAAAACTTTCCTCGTGAATTGAAAACTCCCGAATCCCGCAAGGAGTTTATTACCCAATTGTGCGAAAATGACTGTGATGAAGTTGTTGAAAGTTGTTGAACTGAAGCGTTTTAAAACTGAAACTAAGCTACTTGTTAAGAACAAAAACGCCGCCACTCGCATCGCCGAAAAAATAGCAAAGGCAGGTTCGAACTTAGAAGCCCGTGCAAAGGCCCCATCATACATTGGTTTCATTACGCAAGTGCCTCGGGATGTTACAGAGGAGGAATTGAAGGCCCTCTTCATGGGCCTAATTGAGGTCAAACGTTGTGGTACTGCACAGGCATTTAAACTCTATTTCGAAACCGCAGCTGACCTCAAACTTGCCGTCGAAAGCCCGCCAATGGTTGGAATTGAGCGACTAAATGTGAAAAACTTCATTTTTATGCCTCTCAAGTGTTACAAGTGCCATAAAAATGGGCATAAAGCCGCTTCGTGTACAAATGAAGCTGTCTGTGGCCGATGCGCGAGTACCGAACACGTTTCATCTAAGGACAACCCCTGTACAAAGCCGATGCGTTGTGTAGCTTGTGATTCGTTGTCTCAAACCTGCTATCACGTAAGATGCCCTTAAAACCAAAAAGTGGTTGCAGAGAAGCCTAACCATGGAAATTAGCGTCATTTCCTGGAGCATGCATGGCGATGCTCTTAATAAGTGCCCTGTAATTGAAGAATTCTTGAGGAAGCACGACGTGTTGTGCTTGCAAGAACATTTCCTAATTGAGTGCAATAAGGAGCTAAAGAATTCCCTGATTCCCACGCGTTATATTTTTCGCCAGCCAAACGTCTTCTAAGCCACGGCAGACCCTCTGGTGGTATTGCTACTTTAGTTCGCAAATCTATTCCCAGTGTTCTCGTGGAGACCTCAGCCAATCATATCGCTATAGAAATTGCGAATCTGACCGCTATTAACACTTATCTTCTGACAGATTACAAGTCCGAAAAATCTGAAAAATGCTTTGCTCTTGCGGCCAAACGTCTTGCAAAATGTGTTACCCGCAATGCTATGCCCGAAAAGCTCCTGATTGGTGATTTTAA
Organism: Artemia sp. Kazakhstan ARC1039; assembly: GCA_029168905.1. NCBI lineage: Eukaryota > Metazoa > Arthropoda > Branchiopoda > Anostraca > Artemiidae > Artemia > Artemia sp. Kazakhstan ARC1039. The sequence continues at coordinate 24,953 of JAQQPU010011266.1, read as the reverse complement.
TCGTGACTTACGTGACTTGACCTCAATTCGATCAAATCTTATCCTGCAGCTTACCAGTGATCTAGAAGTTCTACTGAAAAATCGTGACGCAACTTATCTTCATCATACGGGGGCCACTACCAACATCGATCACGTTTTAGCATCGGGAAATCTGTCCCAAAGCCAAGTGAAAGTCCTGTCTTCAACATACACTTCTGACCATTTTCCGATAACTGTTAAAGTAAAAATTTCTGCTGCTGCCCCGACAGCCAAGATTCCAGTCTGGTTTGTCAAAGAAGAGTGGGAAAAGACAGACGCATAATCTTTCCAATCGGTCTGTGATACAATCCTTCGCAAGATTAAGATCCCTTTCATTCTTTTACAAAAATTTGCAGATATTTCCCATGACGATGCTCGTGTGCTTATGGACATTTATTGAGCTCTTATTTGCCATGTCATTAAATCCGGCATAAAAGCTGCTGTGCCGACAGTGAAAATCAGGCGTGGAACGTGAATTCAAGGTTGGTCCCGGAACTCCGAACTGAAGTCTGCGTGTCAGAAATATAAGTTTTGGTTCCAAGTCTGGCTTGATTGTGACAGACCACGAACAGGCTGGGTTAGCTGTGTCCGGAAAGACGCAAACCGTGTATTTGCCAGAGCTCTAAACAAGCACAGGTGCGACTGCATAACCAATTTTTCTGAAAGCGTGAACCAAAATCCTAGTGCCCTGTGGAAACATGCCCTGCGACCCAAACGTTATGCTATGCCGGATTCTGCTCCTCGTGAAAATTTCTGGGAAGACCATTACCGCCGAGAGTTTGCGCCTCCCCCCTCCAATCTTAGTGCAGAACATGCTGAAAAGCTTAACTACAGCTTACAGTGCCATGCAAATAGTGATATTGTCGTAACACGAAGTATGATTATCTCTGCTATAATGAAATTGAAAAAAAAATCAGTAAGGGTACTAATGGTATCTGCGGGGCTGCTCTTGATTTTAGTAGTGATATTCTGATTGACCATTTGAGCTTACTGTACCAAATGATAGTCTCCTCTGGAATAGTGCCAAAGTCTTTTTGCGAAGGTAAACTGATCCCCGTGTTAAAGCGAGGTAAACCTCCCCACCTTTGCAGTTCGTATAGACCCATTACTGTGTCGAATGTTTTTGTAAGTTATTTGAGTTGCTAACATGCGAAGAAATTCGGTCAAAATGTTACGTTCCTTCGGGGCAGTTTGGCTTTCAGAAGGGACTAGGGTGTGGTCATGCCCTGTCAGCTCTATGTGCTATACTCTTGGATGCTGATGCAGCTAGTGAATCTCTAGTTCTTGGTAGCCACGATGTGCACCGTGCATTTGATTCGATCGTCCACAAATATATTTCGTATTCGGCATATAAGAGGGGGGTTCAATGATAGGAACGTATCGGGATTAATATGGTAATCTTGTGGTCCGTATTTATATTCCTGGTCTGAGTGATATTTATGTTGTTTTACCGATTTATAAGGGAGTGAGACAGGGATCTATTGTTTCACCTGATTTTTTCAATAATGCAATAATAGAGCGACAATCGCAAATTGAATGTTCATGCATAGTTCGCGGTTTGAATCTAAGTCTAGTTTGTTATGCCGAAGATGTATTTATGCCTTGTCGGACCATTGCGCGCCTCGAGAAGAATTTTAAAGTGTTAAATGATGAATACTGGAAAATTGGTCTTAGTTTCAATGCAGCTAAGTCTGAGATTGTTCTTTTTAATTGGAATGATTCGACTGATGTATCTGTTAGACTTGGTGATATTACCGTTAAGCCAGTGACTTCGTTAACATATTTGGGCCTCCCTCTCGGAACTTCCGTTCGAGCTACCCGCTCACTCATAGTTAACCACCTGCAAAAGCGAATTTCGGCGTCATATGGCAACCTTGTGGCAAATAAACTCCGTTTTAATCGCATGATTTTAGCTAGGTTTTATAACGCAACTGCGCTGCCACATATTCTATACATTGCACCTTTCTGGAGAATGATCCAGAAATCTGACAATAAGCAAATTCGGTCTTACTACTTTCATTATGCGAAGTATTTGTTGAGATTACCTTTGTGGACGCGTAACTTATATATTAGCCTTCATTATAAAGTTACAGAACCATGTCAGGCCGTTAGAAAATAGATTGACAATTTTAACGCAAGGCTATCGCACGAGTGGTCGTAGTAGTGTGGTCTATGTAGCAGTAGTGTCCATGTAGTGCTTTTAAGTACTTGTTCTGTATTGTTTTTTTTTTTTTTTTTATTATGTTGTACTCCGTCTTTTTGCTTTTTGTAGTGACGGGTTAAAAAAAAAAATAAAAATAAATAAAAATATGCATATATGCCCTTACACGTTAATAAATTATAAATTTCATAATCTGGAAAGCGCTGTTCAAGGAGGAGAAAACTATTAAAATTGCCACTTTGCTGTACTGGAATCAATTGGCTAAGGGATTTGGGGAAGAAACTATATGAGTCTAAAAAACGTATTTTATTCCAGCAAGTATGTCCATTATCTATTGTTTTCCATTTGAATTTTAAGAGCAGCAACCTCTCAGATGATTTGGCTATAATATTATAGAAAAGAGAACCATGTACTCATGCGCCATCTACAACTTCACCTTTCTGCATACGTGCCAATGCTGGTAGGATAAATTTTAAGTCATAAATGGAATTATGTATAAAAACCGGTATAAAGTATTGTTGACTTACGTTTACATTGCACGATTTCTGTGCTACTCCATGAAGGCCCCTGATGAAATTTATAGCCATGGGCCGCGGACTTTTCCTTTACCCTTTTTCCCATTAGCCCATTTAGCCCCCTCTTCAAACTTCCTCTTACAAACCCAACATATTTTCTTATTTATAATTGCCAACCGATCCTCTGGCGATAGAATCATAGGATAAATTGTTTACCGCATTCGGGAGATTGCCTTATTTAATGTGATGATTATTTTGGTCAATGCTTTGACCATGCGATCCTCCCCGTCCAATGTCTCAAACACATCTAACAGTCACATAGTATTACTAGAGTCCCTTTGAGGGGGGCATAAGAGACTGCAATAGCTTGATGTTCTTTAATTTTTTGGGTCGTTCACTTCTTTAAGTTTAGTGTCACAATCCAAACTGATCTTATCACTTTGCAAAAGAGTATTCTGAAAATTTCTAAACAGTAAAATCGCCCTATCACTGCTGACCGTCTCCGCATACTGATATCCATGACTTTTGCAGTGTTTCCTGTGATTCTTTAATTTTGATTCAGTCCAAAATCTGGACAGACAAGTTGGACTATAGCAGCGTACCCCACGCCACTTTTCCTCCCCCAGAATCCTACTAATGACTGTAATTGTATTAAAATATCCAATTGAATTAGGCTCAGTAAGAGTTGTGTACAAAAGCCAGACGCAGTACTTAACGGATTCAATCAATGGAGCCCTCACTAGAAATATACCCCCTTTTTATTACTGCACTCATTCTCCTCAAATTCCGTTTCATATTTTAGCATCGTAACACCAATCTTTAAATATTCGTTAACCCGTTCAAAAATATCTATTCCCTTGAGTGTTACAGGATATTTACTTAAACATCTGAAACCTATTTAGGGAAATCCGACCCCTCCCTCCCTTTAGCCGCCAAATCATCCAACTTTGTCTTAGTAGCATTATCTTTCAGAGGTTTGAATGCCGCTATACGAAATGCGTATATGAAACACTGCTGCCCTGTTTCGAAAGAGATTTGTTGTACTCCCTTATATCCTTCTAAATATGGATTATTTTCTAAAACTATAGCTCTCGGTCCCTTCTCATCAACTCTTAAAATAAAATGTTTTTTAAATTTACATATATTTACACTTAAATTCTCAATAAATAAAACCACTAACCCACTACTCTTCTCATTATAATTATTCAGTTTTGTGACAATACTATTTATCCATTCCATAAATACACCCTCATAGTTTTCCAAATGTGGGTGGAATACTAGCATTTTAATGTGCAGAAAATATGAAGAAACTTCACCAGCATTTTCATTTAAATAAAATACTTTGAATGCTATCGTGGATTTTATACTCTCCCGACCTCCCAAAACCCGAATTTGTCGTTCAAGAATAGCTCGAATCTTGCCCGCATACGTATGGACAATATTTATTGGATCTGTTATAATATCCCCTGCCATTAGCGAGTTAAATGGATCCCCGAATATTGTCATATATACATCTATTGTATGAAAGACAGAGTTTGTTAAATAAACTTCCGGCAATGTTGGAGAGGTGTGCATGTCTCCTCTACCCTCACCACTCAGTTCAAGCTCAAGATGAGAGTTGGTGCGTGGAGTAAAATCCCCTAGTTCACTTAACATAGCATCGAGTGTATTCGGGCTGCAAGAATCTGCCCAAGCAAATTTCTTTTGTTCTTCTTCAATTATACTCGACTGAACTGGATCAGGTCCATTAAATCAGTTGGGGGAGTGTTCTCATTTAACTCAATGAAAAAATTATCTAGAATTCTACAACTGTCAGGACTCATCTGATCTACCCAGCCAAAATTGTCCTCTGACACACCTTGATCTACAAATGCATCTGGTTAGGCGAAACTAACTTCTAATTCCTGTTCAAATGCACTAGGTGGTATAATAAATTAAGTAGTAACATAACTATCACTAAAATATTGTCTTAAAAAGCTATCTGTCCACTCAGGATCATTATCATCGATAGTGTTTGAAAGCAAATCATTCAAATTTCCACTACCACGAAAACACTCCCTTAAAAATCTTCTCTACCATTCAAGTTCATTGTTGACAGATGGCAGCTCAATGAGTTGACTATCACTAAAATCTGACGGTGGCGCGATCAAAGATGTATCCTCAACGAGGTTGAAAAATCCTTGCCTTGGTAGTGGAGGTGGTGGTAATATGTCATCCATTTTAACCTTGAATAATAATAGGAATTATTTTCATTGTGTAATTGATCCTGTTTTATAAGAAACGAAAAATGGATTACTAGCGAGCTGTATTTTCATATTATTTAAAAAACATTTGCATACTAAAAATATCTATTAATAGTTCATTGACAACCCCAACCCTCCCCCTCCCAGCCACTCTATGTATTCCTGAAAGCTTCAAATTGATAGATCCTTATGTAAATCTCTTACACGTAAATATTGACAACTTTAATGTACATGTGTGCGTTCTGATTTCATAATAGTTTCATCTTAGTACTCATGAATATGCTTTTTGGAAAACCTTGTATCCTACTTTCCCCAAAACAAAGTAACATCTTTTCCCACTTGCCTCCCAGTGTAATAAAACATTTTTTAACAGATGTCAATTTGCATAACTTATGAACTATGCTCAAAAGATCGTGGAGTTTATATGTTAGTCCCATACATAGTTGTTTGAACTTTTCAAATATTACGATGGCTATCTCGCTGCTGAACTATTTTCTAAATAGTGCACTAGAATATTTAATATACCATCATAGTTTTCTATGATAAACTCTTCCATGCTAAATGATCTATTGGAAATAAAAATATTAAAAAAGTATAGCGTCGCTTTTTACTAAAGTGCTGACCATACTAAATGCAGCGCTTTTACGCTGTCCGAAAAAATCTCTGTTTTCAAGAAGAAACGTAAATCATCTTTAAATTGGATTATAAGGAAATTTCAATATTAATCTTTTCATACATGGTTCAATGGAATTTAGGTTTTCTTTATATTAGAAAATATAAACAAGAAAAACGGAATAATAAAATTTTTTCTTAACCCTTGCATTGACGATTCATAGTATGGAATGATGCTGGATATTATTGGCATGTTCCGTCGTCACAGAAGTACTGGCAACTTCATTTCTGCTAGGGGGTGCATATAATATCACAGATGGTCTTGTGGGTGGTGATAATGTTTCCATTTGAACGGAGCTTGATAATTTTGGTCGCTTTACCAAGGGTTCTTCTTCTTCAGAAATCTCCTTAAATAAAAATTATATTTTAGTTTCACTAATAATTTTATTCTGAATAAGCGGGATCCCCTCCCCTCTCAGTCCGTTACTCAAACATTTACATGTATGTAAAAGCATTTAATTAATTAACCCCAATATCTGTTAGAACACGGAAAAAAACTGTTTTTCGTGCCCTAATGAAAACGAGGCTATCAGGTTACAGTAGGAACATATTTGCCGAATGACTGATTTTACTTTCTAAAATTATAAATAAGATACAGTCTTGAATAATAACAGCCTTTCCCACAGATCAGGAATGTGGAACAGTTTAAGAGTCACCCAATTTCACAACCTAATACATACAAGGTTAGAAGAGGGGAAATTTTTGGTCTAATGTGCTCATTTTGTATTAAGATGCGAGAGAGTTTGACATTTGGATGGTCTTTAAAATTCTACTATTATGTGAAATACAGTTTTTTTATAATAATGAGTTTTCAAAGATGAAAGGAGTTATTACGATACTATCGGATAATAACCTAAGACGGAATTAAGTTGAAATATAATCTTCATTTTTTTCACCGGATAAATTATCGTGTTTATATATGCTTTTATTTCATTATAAATTTTCTCTACAAATATAGCTCTTAGACTTTTGAAATACAGCATCTATCGAAACTATTTGAATGGAGAAATATCTTAATTGTTTATTTAGTTATATAAAATAAAATTACATCGAAGAATTGGTTAATGCCGTTTTGATTCTCCATAATGGCAAATCAATGAATGAAATAGAACTGATACACTAGACTCAGATGTACCCTTTATTTGAATTCAAAAGAAAATTATATTAAAAATAGAATTTCTGTCACAGTGAACCTAACACTTTGGTAGAGAATATTCATAGCGACTCCTTATTTGGACTCCCGTTCGCATGTAAATATGTATCCCTAGTCGGAGTATAGAGGTGCTGCTCTGGCTGTATACCAATTGTCTCCCATATTTGGCGTACACCCTTGATCTTTTACCCTTTATACTACTGTTAATTCGTAAATTGCGTATGTTTATTACTAATAAAAACGTTCCTAAATTAAATTAAACAACTTTCGAGAAAGCCATTTACCAAAAAAGTAAAATTAATATGCGTTTAAATTTCGTAAAATAAATTTCGGGTTTTAACTATTTATGTACGGTCAGCCGACATCTAAACCTTCTTTAATTCAATAACGTTTAGAAATTAAATTAAAAAACAAGTTTTTTTACTGAAAGTAAAAAGCGACATTAAAACTTAAAACGAAGAGAAGCAATTCTGTATATCAAAGGGGCTGTCCCCTCCTCAACACCTCGCCCTTTACCATAAAGTTTGACTCTGTCTCACAACTCTATTTTTTAAAATTAGCGTCAAGAGCGACGCGTTGAAAAGGGGAAAGTCTCTTTCGTATACAGAATAGTTTATGTCCATTTTAAGTTTTATTGTCGCTCCTTACTTTCAGTTAAAACAACTTTATTTTTTTTTTAATGACATCAAAAAACCATCCAATGACAAGGAAAATGAAGATGAAACTTTTGAGAAAATTTTGGGCGGTTTGGAGAAAATTTGGGAGAAGGAGGGTTTGCTGTTTAACTTTGAAAATGATCTTGTATACTAGTCGAAGATAAATACAATGTATGATAAAAAAAATGTACAAAACTAATTTGAAGTTCATTAAAGGGGAAACACAAGTAAAATAACAATCGGAACTGTTGAAGGACTTTTCCCAGCACAATTTTGTCTTATATATGTCTTTGTCTTGTTTATGTCAAAATCTCAGAACATTTTCTTTAGCCTGCAATTTTATAGATATTTTCATTCATAACGTCCGGTCTAGTTTTTTATCTTTGACTTGGTCGTTCTTGTAGTTCTTATTTATATTTTGAAAGTACGAAGCATTCTGTTCTCATAGCTAAGTTTGAGAATTTATATCTTTTTGAAGCTTAGAATTGCAATGTCATAAAAACATTGCATAAAGAAGTAAACTTTGATGTCACTTACCTAAATGACATTTTGAAGAGATGTGACCTTCAAAGTTCATGCTTGATCGCTTCTCGGCCTTTTGGCTGAGATAAAGGTGTTTTGTTCTACATTAGAAAATCCCATCTGTTATTTATCTTTATCAAACGCGCCTTTAACTTCCACATTTTTGTATTACTTGTCTATAATGCAAGACCAGCATACTGACTGCCTGTTTATGTTTTAGTTCTTTAATCACAATTAATTAAAAATATCTTTTTCACAAAATAAATTTTTGAAAAAAAAGTAAAGAACTCCATTAAACAAAAAATGAGCAAAAATAAAATCAAATAATCTACCATGCGTGAAACTACCACAAATCAGCATAGATAAATAAATGAAATCCAAATAGAACAGAAATTACAATAAATAACCGAGTCAAACTCAAAACGAGCAGAAATTAACAGAAATTTGGGCTCAAAACCTCTACACCTTCCCAAGGCCAGAATATGATTTGCACTTTACTGAAAAATATATAAATGTTTTTCATTTTATAACTTTAAAATATCAAATGATATTAACATTTTGATTACTAAATATTAGTATGTGTATATTAAACTGACAATGCACATTCATTTGTTTTTTTTTCAGTTATGATTTATATTGTTGACAGGGAATAATTCAGCATATTAGCCAGAAAGTAATGTAAAATACCACCTTAGATATCGGCAAGTTTTTTTTTCAAGAAAAAAGTCCTTTAAACATGTTTTCTATCTGGAAATAAACTATGCTGACCAAAATGGCTATCTCAAAATTTTTATTGTGTGTGTTTCGGGAAATGGCTGGTGTGGAAGGGGTGTTAGTTGCCTTCCATTCACTTTTGACCATTAAAAAGGGTAGAAGCCACTCCGATTTCCAATTGAAAGAGCCCTTTTCGAAGTTTCTACGACAACTTCTTCGATACGAGGTACCCTGGTCTAAAGGAAAAAATAATAATAAATAATACATTCTGCCAACATTGTTGTCATATTCCCCCAGGGAATAACTGAAAATCCTTGCCCTGAGGGTTCTGGGGGAGTGACCTCCTCAAAAACATATTTTCTATCTGGTAATCAACTACGCTGAACAAAATGGCTATCTCAATATTTTGATTGGGTGTGTTTCGGGAAATGGTGGGCGTGGAAGGGGTGTTAGTTGCCTTCCACTCACTTTTGACTATTAAAAGGTGCACAAGCCTCTCCTATTTCCAATTGAATGAGCCCTTTTCGAAGTTTCTACGACAACTTCTTCGATGCGAAGTGCCCTGGTTTAAAGGGAAAAAAATAATAAATAACACATTGTGCCAACATCGTTCTTATATGCCCCTAGGGCATAACTTAAAACCCTTACCCTGAGGGTTGTGGGGGAGTTACTTCCTCAGAAACATATTTTCTATCTGCAAAATAAACAAAATGGTTATCTCAAAATTTTGATTGGATGTGTTTGGGGGAATGATGGGCGCGGGGGGGGGAGGCTAGTTGCCCTCCAATCACTTTCAACTATTAAAAAGGGCACTAGCCACTCCAATCTCAAATTGAATGAGCCCTTTTCGAAGTTTCTACGACAACTCCTTCTATACGGAGTGCCCTGGTCTAAGACCAAGAAAAAAAATGATACATTGTGCCAACATCGTTTCTTTACTTAGGCAGCGCTATTGCACTGCCTATGATTTATATTGTTGACAGGGAATAATTCAGCATATTAGCCAGAAAGTAATGTAAAATACCACCTTGAATACTGGCAAGTATTTTTTTTTTTTCGTTAGATCTCATTTAATTTCCTTTTTTACTTAATTCTCTGACATACCAGAGAACTAAGGAAAATATCTTTCTTGTCAAGGCAGAGACTGAAAGCAGAAAATTTCGGCCACAGAAGCACATGTAATCAGTCAAAAATGCTTCAAGTTCAAGTTCCATTTATTTCCATAAATAACAATAACAAAAACAATATCCCAAAGGGCTTAATAGCCCGTTATTTGGGAAACGACATAGAATAAATTACTAATATTAAAACTTAGCATAAACAATACTAAACAATGTTTAATTTATTAATCTATAAGGAAAAGAAGCCAACTCACCAAAAGTCCAAACGAAACAGCGACCCTCCTATCACCCGACAATAAATAACAAAATAAAATTCTATTCATCATCAAGAATCCAACGCCAACAAAACAATACAACCGACTCCCCTCTCCCCAAAAAAAAAGAAAATGAAACCATAAAACAATTAAACAACTAAAAATTATTTAATATTTACCTTTAATAAGAAACTTTTATGTGTCTCTTAAAGGAGCCAAGTGTTCGGGACTGACGAATCTCAGCAGGAACCAAAATCCAAGCACTTCTCGCAGTCTTGACCAGACCCAAGTCTGAACGAACCAAGGGAGACACTCTTACAGATTTCTGAATATGTTGCGGAAATCTGTCAATGAAGACTGAATCCTACCAATTTTGAGTTCTAGTATTCTGAAAAGCATAATTCACACTATTTGGTAACATTGTCTCTGAATTTCAGTTTTTTGCACTCATCCCTGCAAGATCTAATTTACCCTGAATTTCGAACTCCACCCAAAAAAATATATAGCGAAAATGCACCGATGGCACATTTTTGCTTCCCTTGGTGCGCTATCTAAAGTCAGGCACCTGACATCACTGCTTTGAGCTATAGTCGACTAAAAATTTAATTTGAAGTTTTGGAGTACACAAGAATCTTGACAAAATCTATTCAAAACGGATTAAGTAGACAATAAATATAGCAATAATAATAATAATCTGTATTTAAAAGCCTTTTAAAGCCATATACATAAAAGACAAGTACTAAAGAAAAATTACACTCCATTTGACATCCTTCCCGTCAATACAAAATTTCCTACTACCACAATACAACGGAGAGTCCTAGACCTCATTAACTCATGAAAAGGCCTATCTTCCCCATCCTGGATAATTGATCCCCTTATATGAGAAAGCTGCTTACATCGAAGGAGGAAATGGCCCGACCCATAATCATTCTCCCCATATCTCAAGCAGCTACACCCGGCCACCGGACCTTCCCTCATTTTCCTAACAACCTTACAATAAATCGGAGGACAATTAGCTCAAATCTGAATCCAAATCCTCAGATGTGTGATGGGCTAACCCAGTTTAAAATAAAACTTCTGGCCAAAATTCTCTTTTACTTATCTATACAAAGTAAGACTCGAAGATTTATCCACAGCTGACTGCCATATTTGCACTTCTTGGTCTTCAAGTCTTGCACTAAATTCCTTGAAGAACTTTTCATGATCTTCTTTCCCTTTTCCTTTCTCCCAAGAACTTTAAAATCCATTCTCGTCTATTATCCTTTTGATTTGTGCTGTCCATGTTGTTTTGTTCCACTGAAGGAGAAGCTCTTCATATTCTGCTTGGGTAGTCTAGTCTGGGGAACTTTGAGGAGTCTTAAACAAAATTTGATGATTTGGGTGTATCTTTTCAATTTCAGGTTTTATATACCAAGATCACCTTTTAATACTAATGTATGTGTATAATATATTCTGTAAGCCAAAAACTTGTTTATAATATTGAAGTTGGAGGGTTTCTAGTTGCTTTGCCGGGTGGTACCCCCATATTTCTGATCTGTAATGTAGGATAGGCGTAATTTTAGCATTAAATATATATTCATGGAGGTTTTATTCACTTATTTCTGATGTAAGTGTCTCCTGTATATCCCAAACAATGCATTTCTTCCTTTTTGGAAGAAATGCAGACATCGTTGTAATATGACTCGTTCATTTTCCATTTCGACAACGGGTGAAACCTAAGTCTTTGGCTTCTTCCACCGCTTCCAGCATTTTTCCATTCAATTTAAACTGTGGAACTGATTCCAAGGGTTTTTGGCTAAAAATCATGATTTGGGATTTCGTGGCATTCACCTCTAGTTTCTTCTCTTGCAAATATTTTTCAAGGAGATTCAAGAGAGTCTGTAAGTCATTCTGTGTCTTTGCCAGTAATATAATGTCGTCGGCAAATAGTAGCATTGACATATTCAGATTTTTCAGTCAGAGAGTAGGTGCCCATCTTTGTCGTAAATAAGAACAATATCACCAATAAACATAACAAATAATTTTTGCGAAAGTGTACTTCTTTGGCGCACGCCCATTTTCGAGAAAAATAGAAGATATATTCACTTCCTAACATTCTTCTCGAAACCTCACATCACCAGTGATGTGTTTCATAAAAACTTTATTTCCAGGTAAAGAAAACTGCCTTCTTAGCAATAGCCTTACAAGAGAAAAAAAAATAAATAAAAAGTATCTTACAAGTGGTGAATCACAAGCTTTTCATATTCTTCAAGAAAATATGGAATATCAACAATTATTCGCTAGCCCTTCAGCAGTTCCAACTGTAGATTTTTACCAGCAGTTATCACCTACATCTTCCAAACCGATTTCATTTGACTAGGAAGTAGATTCAGAAATGGTCTGAGCTAAATCTTTGGATAAATGGTTTGGCAAGTTGGGTCTACCTTTGAAAACATAGTCTAGTGTCAATTAATAGCGGTGGGCCTGGCCAGACGGCAAATGCAATCCTTAGTTATTCCTTTTTTTCCCATGGCATATTATTTCACTTTTTTTTTTTTTTTTCGTTTGATCCCATGCTACAAACAAATTTTGATTGCTCTGCAAATCATCAAACATCTCATAATTGCTCTTTAGCGACGATACCACATTTACACGCCGTCAAGTGGAAAACTCCTTTCCTCAGTTTATGTGTCAAAATCTGTTTTAATTTACAGATAACAGACTCTTTGTAGGTTGTTTTCCAAATATGCGAGCAGGTAAGCAAAAGATTCTAAGGGACTGTGTTCATTAATAAATTTTTGTGCAATAAAATTTCCATTTTTTTTAAAGAATATTTTTTTTTTCTATTTTTTGGTCCTATTTATAAAAATATCGAACGCAGCAGTCTATAAAGCAAACTGAAAGTAGGTTTTGGGCTTATCTCGAATTTCAGCGAAAATATGTGTCGGCTGCGGTTTTTTCTCCATTTAAAATATTCGTCTCTTTCTCTTTTAAAAAACAACAGAAAGACCGACAAAATCCCTCAAGTATTTTTCAATAGCAAACTAAACAATACTTAACATTGGAGAGATGACACGTTGATTTGGACTGGCGTGACCTTTATATATCTATTTATCCAGATAACCCCCCCCCCCAGATGACGCTGCAAAAGCTGCAAGTTATGCATTCTGCATATTGTTGAAATTTATTAATAAGGGAAAGCATGTTTGAACCTTGGTATCCAAAAAAGCTTAATGTATTAAAGTCAAACTCTAAATAAATGTCCAGAAGAATGTCAAGCATAATCCAAAAATCTTGTTTCCTTCTGGTTTTAAGAAGGAAATACAAGCAATATCTAAGGAACGGCTGATGATATCCAACCGCAGAACCGTTCTGGGGCTCAGGTTTAGGGGGCAGCTTTAACTAGAGGAAAAGATAATATGTGCATCAAGAAGATAAGAAGACGTTTACAAGAACACATACCTTCATTATCTCAAGAACAGCTGAGGGAATTAAGTTTAAACTCTTAGGGCAAGTTGAGAGGAATTTTCAAAATGGTCAAAGGGTTACCATTACCCCTCCCTGCCCTTTTAATCTCCAATTTCCCCTAGTAAATCGTATCAAAATTTTGGCATAGCCATCTTGTTCAAAACAGTCAATAAGTCAAATAACTGCCCATTAAGGGATGGCAAAACCCCTATGACCCCCTTGTTTTCTATGGTCGTTTAATTTAATTCCTGTTTGTTTTGAGTTTCATCTAGTAAAAACATTTTACTTGGAAAAGCTTTGAACTAATTTAAAGAAAGGCACGAAATGTATTTAAAAGTTTAAATTAGTTACGGCTGCATCTGTTCTTGACACCCCAAAATGGACCAATTTTTTTCTATTTATAATTAACTTTCAGTGTGATTAAAATGAACCTATGAGACTTTAATGAAGATAACTGACTCACGAGAAAAATTGATTTGTTGGTTTTCAAACTTTTTAAGACTTGTATAAATTCTTGGTGCGAAAACTCATTTTTTCCTTCACCCAATTAAATTTCAGACTATGTGTGGTAAGTTCTGCCACTGCAACCAGAAATCAGGACACAAGCTTTAAAGTCAGTCTATAATCGCCAGCCCCTTTCTTTATCAAAATTCAAGAAGTTCAGAAATTTTTAAGAAAGACATTCATTACTGAACATTCAAAAAGGTTTGATTCATCTAAAAAAAAGGTCTTACCAAAGAATTCATACAAAACGGAAGAAGCTTGTATCTCGTATATTCACCAAAACAGATACTTAGCTTTTTTACACCCACAGGCTAATGAACTACGAGTTCAGAAAGTATTACAAAGTAAAAATAATAAAAAATAATAATGATAAAAACCATCACAGTTTATACATACTACTAATACGACTACTACCAACTCACCGCAGCACCAAGCCGCCTGAGGCCAACACAGCTAAGCACGATCCTCCTCCACCCCAATCTATTCAAAGCCTCCCTTTTTACATCCACCCACGAAGTTCCCATTTCCTTTCAATCTTTCTTTATGACGTCCTCCCAGCCCAGACGGGGAACAATCTTCGGCAATCTGTCATCCTTCATCCGCACAACGTGCCCTAACCACCTCAACCTTTCTTTCACTATAGCCCTAGAGAGTGGTATTGAACAACATTTTTCGTATAGCCTATTGTTTGAAATACGGCCAGTCAGCCGGGTGCCCAGAACAATCCTTAAGCAATTTCTCTGGAGACATCTAGAAAATATTCATCCGCTTTTCGGAGCGTCCATGCTTCAGAGCCATATTTGACCACTGTCATCACTGTAGCTTCTAATATTCTAATCTTGGTTTGCAGACTTATCTTCCTATTCTTCCAGACTTTTTTTTAACTGTGAAGAAACACCCTGAGCCTTGGCTATTGTATTTTTTACATCTTCACTGCTCCCACCATCTTTACTAATAATACTACAAAGGTAAGTGAAGCTGCCCACCTGATCAATCTTTTCATTACCCAACGTCACCTTTTCATCTTCACTTATTCCTATCCTTAGTGACTTAGTCTTCCTAACATTAATCTTCAAACCAATTCTAGTACCCTGAACTCGCAAAACTTCTAGAACTTCATCCATTTTGCTCACACTTTCATCTAGGATGCTTAAATCATCAGCATAATCCAAGTCCAGGAGACTTTTTCCTCTCCATTTGATTCTGTGGTCTCCCAGTGCCTTTCCTGTGCTCCTTAAAACAAAGTCCATCAAAATAATCCATATAAAGGGGGATAGAACATAGCCCTGCTTAACTCCTGATTTAATACAAAACCAGCTGCTAACCTCATATCCTACCTTAACCGCAGCAGTGTTATTCTCGTACATAGCACTAATCACTTTAATGTATTTGTCTGGTGTACCATACAAGGATAAAACCTTTACTAAAGCTCTTCAATCAACGGAATGAAATGCTTGCTCATAATCTGTAAGACTTAGGACCAAAGGTGTTTGAAAACTCAGGCACTTCTCAATTATTAGCCTAAGAGTGAATATTTGGTCGACACATCCTCTACCTTTTCTAAAACCGCACTGCTCTTCTCTTAAAACTTTGTCTACGGCATCTCTCAGTCTAAAAAGTATCATATTACTAAGTAATTTACTACCTATAGAGACCATACTAATGCCTCGATAATTACCACACTGACTTTTATCACCTTTCTTATAAAGTGGCTTAATTAAGGTATTCCTAAAATCGTTAGGTACTTCCCCTTTTTCAAAAATCATATTCATAATCTTCAATAACTTATTTCTGACCTCAGAGCCACCATATTTAAGAAACTCATTTACCACCCTATCAGCACCTGGAGCCTTAATATTCTTTAATCCTTTTAGTACTGTTGCTAATTCCTCCTCACAAAACAAATCTTCCTTCACATCCAAAGTGTCACAAACTTTTTCATTTTCCTCTATATTTTTTCCTGCAACTCTATCTCGGTTAAGTAAGTTCTCAAAACATTCGGCCCATCTCTCTCTATTTTTTTCCTTATCGCTAATTGCGACCCCATTCGTATCTTTAACTCGGACAAGTCCGGATTGACTACTCCCTCTCAATTTGTTAACGTGCCAGTACAATATTTTACTATTATGCCGTCTAGCTGCATCTTCCAGATCCTCGTCAATTTTATCCATGGCCTCCACTTCACACCTCCTTAGTTCATATTTTAATGCTTTTTCCACTTTCTTTACATTTCTTTTGTTTTCATATGATCTATCACTCAGATAATTCTTGTACAAGTCCTTCTTCCTTTCTATTAAACATAAAGCTTTTTCACTAATATTCTTAGCTGCAGTTCTAGCTTTCTTCCCTAATACACCTTCAGCAACTTCACAAATTATTTTTCTAAAATTAGTCCAACCATCTTCCATATTATCAAATTTTAAACTCTCAAGTTTAGTATTCAACTGTTCCTGGAAAGTTTCTCTCCAATTCTCATCCTGGTTTCTGCCAACATAATAACTTCCCGGGAGGTAGTTACCCTTCCGATATTTCAGTTTTAAATTAACCCCTGACACTACTAGATGGTGATCTTTACTTTTAACATCAATAACAGCACTCCTATATACCCTAGTATCTTGTATTGATCCTGCCATTCTTCAGTTTACTGTAACATAATCAATAAGGTTTGCTGTCTTACCATCACTTGAATACCATGTTAACTTATGAGCCATTTTATGACCAAACACCGTGTTGGTTATAACTAGATTGTTGTATCTACAAAATTGCAAAAGTCTGTATCCATTTCTGTTTTCTTTTCCTACACCAAATTTACCTAGGCTGGGATACCATCTATCCCTATTTCTACCAGCCTGGGCGTTAAAATCTCCCAGTAATAACATCGTATTTCTACTTGGGACCTTGTCTCTTGGCTCCTGTAACTGTAAGTAAAATTCATCTGAGTCCCTAGTATCTCCGTCAGTTGGTTCTACAGGGGCGTATACTACTATAAATGATACCCTGAACTTTCTAGTCATAAAATGAGCAATTAGTATTCTATTATTAATACCTTCCCAGCCTAAACAAGACTTAGCAGCTTCCTTATTCATCATGATCCCTACTCCCTGTCTATGTACCCCATCCTTCCTGCCTGATTGAACAAATTCTATATCACCTAATTTCATGCTTCCTGCCTCTGGGATATGAGTTTCTAAAACTCCTAACAAATCCAGTTCGAATCGTCTGAATTCGTCAGTCAAAATGTCGATACAATAGTCATTTTTTAATGTCGTAACATTCCAAGTTCCAATTTTCATGTTCTTTAAATCATTGAAATTATTTTCGCCTCAGGAAAAGCAATGATCCAGGATACCAGTGCAGGACGGGGATCACATATCTTCTCAAGTCTACACCGAAGTGCTTAAGCTGGCTTAGAACCGGACAGCAAGAAGTCCCTTGGACCTCCAAGAATGGAGGCTTTGTGCAATCCTGGGCCCATCTTGGTCACAACATGGTTTTCAGCACTTGGCGATGCTCTTCTATCAACAAGAGTCGAAATCCTGCACAGACATTCTCAAGCCTATTACCTCCGACTAATCATATATTCATTCCTACAAATATTATGCTACTACGGGGAGGCAACCCATAATAGATAAATTAGCTAGGAAGAGGTTTTTCAGCCCAAAAACGCCTATCAAAACATACCAAGCCCAGAAGAATTGTCCATTAGTCAGAATCCCGTGCGAACGCTGTGTCGTTTACTAGGCTATAATTTCCTCGAGGGGTGCCACTCCTCAAGTGGGAATAGAGTTGACCGCAAGGTCCCCAGTCTTGCAGGTACCCCAAAAAGGTCGAGGCAACCCTTTGCAGAGGCCGTCGTCCATAGATCTGGACCTTACGCCCTGCCATAGTTGTCCTCTTATAGAGGATCCTCTCGCGATGGTGTTCTGCATCATCATGTAATTTAACCCATTACTGGGAAAAGGTTTGCAACTCATGGGACTTGTGGACAAACCAGTGGGTTCTTTTGAGTGTACATTTGAGGAGAATTCTTCATCCTCCACCTGTATTTATGACCCCGTGCGAGGGTGTCCCAGATTCTATTATGGACCCCCAGGGACGAGGTCCCCCCTTGGTCCGTGCCTCTTATGGAGGTACCCAAACACGCAAATTACTTATAAATATATATAACTCACTGAATATATAAGTTATATACAAAAATATAGAACTCACTGAAATATTTAACCTACTACTTATAAATATATATAACTCACTGAATATATAAGTTATATACAGAAATATATAACTCACTGAAATGATTAACCTCATACTTATAAATATATATAACTCACTAAATATATAAGTTATATACAGAAATATATAACTCACTGAAATATTTAACCTACTACTTATAAATATATATAACTCACTGACTATATAAAATATATACAGAAATACATAACTCACTGAAATATTTAACCTACTACTTATACATACATATAACTCACTGAATATATAAGTTATATACAGAAATATATAACTCACTGACATATTTAACCTATTACTTATAAATATATATAACTCACTGAATATATA
>JAQQPU010011265.1:15125-28340 GCA_029168905.1 Artemia sp. Kazakhstan ARC1039 | reverse complement strand
GGTGGCAGCAGGGGTGAGGGATCGGAGTCGGACCCCCATCTCTACTTCTATATAGATAGATTCTATATAATATATCTATATAATCTATCTATAAAGATAGCTACAATGCTATCTATCACCTATTTGAATAGGAAACGAATATTTTACAGAAATAGACAATAGTATATCCAGGAAAGAGTTCAGCATAACATACTATGTAGTCTATTTTTCTAGATAACAAGTTAGCTCCACGCTTCATCGCCATTGTATTCCAAGCTATTCCATTCTAACTGGATGGAATAGCTCTTGGAATATACTTCCATCGAAATAAAGCATCCTATTTTTTCCGACATTCAGGGATAGTTCTTGTACAGTGACTAAATAAAAACTTTCAACTGAAATTAAAGAGCAACATTAAAACTTAAAACGAACAGAAATTATTACGTATATGAAGGGGGTTACTCCTCCACAACACCTCACTCTTTATGCTAAAGTTTTTTAGTACTTTAAAAAAGACTTGTTATTGCTCTAATTAAACGAACATAGTGTTTCAGGAGTCGTTCTCAAAGAATTGGGACAGAATTCAAATTTTAACTTCAAGAGCGAGGTGTTTTGGAGGAGTGATCCCCTTCATATACGTAATAATCTATGTTCGTTTTAATTTTGCTCCTTATTTCCAGTTGAAATAACTTGTTTTTTTAATTTAATTTCTGATCGTTTTTAAATAATTCCAGGAAATCTGGCTACTCCTCCATGGAAAAATCCCTCCTCCCTAAGGATTTATTCTCTAGGCAATTCAATCTTGGTGAAAATTTACCCCGGACAATTACCCTTCGAAAGAAGAAGACCCTTAACATCTCCACGCGTAAAATTGAGTCGACAAAGAGAAAGCAAGACATAAGATGAATTTCGTATAGGAATTCTGGCCAATTTCCCCTGAAAAATTCAGCCCCTGGAAACTTCCCTCCCCATGGAAAATCATCCCCGTGAAAAATCCCACCAGCTGAAAATCCCCCCCCCCTCCTTAAAAATTTATGCATACTTCCCAATAACAAATACTATGCGTAAACAATGGGCAAATTTTATAAATTAAAGACCTTTCCCCAGGGGCTGTGGGAGGGTCATGATATTATCATTATTATTATATCATCCCTGTGAAAAACCCCCACCAGTGGAAAATCCCCCCCCCTAAAAATGTATGCATACTTCCCAATAACAAATACTATGCGTAAACAATGGGTAAATTTTGTAACTTAAAGACCTTTCCCCAGGGGCTGTGGGAGGGTCATGTTATTATTATTATTATTATTGTTATTATTATTATTATTATTGTACTGAACAAAATAGCTACCTCAAAATTTTGACAGGACGATATTGAGAAGGAGGGGCGCGGGAGGGGGCCTAGTTGTCTTCGATTTTTTTTGGTCACTCCAAAAGACCACTAGAACTTTTAATTTCCGTTCGAATGAGCCCTCTCACGATATTATAGGACCTCTGGGTCGATACGATTACCCCTGGCAAAAAAAAACGAAAAACAAAAAACAAAAAAGCAAATAAACACACATCCGTGATTTTGTTCTGGCCAAAAAATGGTAAAGTTCCCCATATTCTTTAGATAGGCGCTTGAAACCTCTACAGTAAGGTTCTCTGATACGCTGAATCTGATGGTGTGATTTTCATTAAGATGTTATTACTTTTATAGGGGAGTTTTTCCCCTTTTTTTCAAAAATCAGGCAAATTTTCTCAGGCTCGCAATCTTTGATGGGTAAGATAAAACTTAATGAAACTAATATATTTGAAATCGGGATAAAACTCCAATTCTTTTGATTTATCTCTTGGTATCAAAATTCCATTTTTTAGAGTTTCGGTTACTATTGAGCCGGGTCGCTTCTTACTTACAGTTCCTTACCACGAACTGTTTGAAACAGAGGGACTACCTGTATACAACTTTGTGACTTGAAAACTTTTCGTCCTTCTTATGGGGTTAAAATTTTGATACGAGAACCAATCAAGTGGAATCCAACTTTTTGATGGTTTCACTTTTTGATATTTTTATTTTTAATTTTTTTTTTCAAATCCTAGTGACTGACTCTTGCGAAATTGTTAAGCTAGATGCATGAAGCTTTCAGGAATGGAAGTACAACCCAAATAAGGTTTATTCTAACATAGATCAAAGAGCATAATTTTTATGCTTAATTTAAATATTTAAAGTCCGCCAATTCTAAATTCCCCATCAAAAGCTATGGTTATATTTGGTATCATTCTACAGATGAACCTACAGTATCAGTATCGAAACTTAGATTCAAGCATGACATAATCCGAAAAAGTCTATACCCCGTACATGTTTAATTATACATTTTGATGAAAAATTTATTAAAATTATTACATTTTTATTATAAAATTATGATTTGTAATTATGAAATTTTAATGATTTGAAATTATGAAAATAGAATTTATATAGTCATTTAGCAATTTATAGGAATAAATTACCAAAATAATGATTTATCTTGACATGGAACTTGTGACAGCGACTAGTGGCAACCCTGGTCAATACCTGGTATATAACTGCGGGTTACAGTATTATCCAATATTTTATTATATGACTGGCTCTATCGCCTTACTACGATGTATCCAATGATGAGTTAATCAATTTAAATATATGTAAAAGAAATATAGTAAACTATAAAACAAAAATTAATATCAAAAGTGTAAATGATGTACCCTCAACTAATCAGCATCTGGAAAAGTTACAACATATACTTTTAGGTGGTCAACTTAAACCGATTTTCTTGGAACATATTAGTAGCGGAGTTCCCCAGCAACTATCCTTATTTGCCCTGGTTGCTAGGTGCCATAGAATAAAGCTATGGACATCTCTGTCAGTCAGGCTTATAATGATTAAATTAGAAGAAAAGAAACTTAACAGGTTGTCAAGATCAAAGATTTGATCTAAAAAGATTATATGAGGTACTCACTTAACTTACCAAATCTGTTGACTTCGTGAGATAAGATTTTAACTACATAGTTTCTGCGAGGTACTCGGCTACCTAGTCCAGTTAATTTCACGTGACAAACAGGGAAGAAATTTTACTAGTGACAAATTTAGACATACTTGGAAAATGGCCTTTGAGCCTTAACAGGTTTTTAAGACCAAAGGTTTGATGAACTATATAGATTATATTCTCAATTATCGAATAATATTTACTTCATGGGACAAACAGGGAAGAAAGTTGGCTCGTGGTATGTTTACGCATACTGGGAAAGTGGCCTTTGAGCCTTACCAGGTTGTTAAGACCAAAGGTTTGATGAACTATATAGATGATATTCTCAATCATTTGATAATATTTACTTCATAGGACAAACAGGGAAAACAGGTGACTTGTGGTAAGTTTACACATACTGGGAAAGTGGCCTTTGAGCCTTACCAGGTTGTTAAGACCAAAGGTTTGATGAACTATATAGATTATATTCTCAATCATCAAATAATATTTTTTCGTGGGACAAACAGGGAAAAAAGTTGACTAGTAGTACGTCTGGACATGCTGGAAAACATTTTTTCTTTCATTGAATCTTTATTTTTAAAGTAACTAATTAAAATAAGATGAAAGTTGTCAAATGCATGATTCCATTAGGGTGAAAAAACATTGTTTCTAGTTTTACATTCCTCATATTACTACAAAATTTGCCAAATTTCCTATGCTTTGCTGCATTGCGTTTATTTTTAATTATTCCTTCGTTTCTATTTATTCTCAGATTAGTAATTTATTTATTTTTTGATTATTTAAATATTTTAACTTATTTATTTTTTAAATATTTAATTATTTCTATGGATTT
The DNA here is from genome assembly GCA_029168905.1 of Artemia sp. Kazakhstan ARC1039. NCBI lineage: Eukaryota > Metazoa > Arthropoda > Branchiopoda > Anostraca > Artemiidae > Artemia > Artemia sp. Kazakhstan ARC1039. The sequence continues at coordinate 24,527 of JAQQPU010011265.1, read as the reverse complement.
TTAATTAATCCCCCGTTTTTTATTTATTCTCTGGTTTATAATTTATGTATTTTTAATTATTTAATTGTTTTAATTTATTTACTTTTAAATATTTAATTATTTATATTTATTTTTAGTTATTCCCTCATTTCTATTATTTCTCAGATTAGTAATTTATTTATTTTTGATTATTTAATTATTTTAACTTATTTGTTTTTAAATATTTAATTATTTCTATGGGTTTTTAATTATTCCCTCGTTTTTTTTTATTTATTCTCAGGTTTATAATTGATTTATTTTTAATTATTTTAATTTATTGATTTTCAAATGTTTAATTATTTCTATTTACTTCTAATTAAAAATGAAATAATGCTGAATTTACAGGTGCTAAATTTATCATTTTATTCTTCTAATAGCAAATGAAATGTTGCTGATTCTGAAGTTGGTCTGTCATCCCCATATATACGACGTTACTATTATTTTCCATGACCACACTGCCTTTTCTATGACGAAATCAATAAGAATTCCAAATAGGGATAGTTCCTTTTATTAGACAGTGAAATGAAAATATAAAACAAAGACTCTAAATATTTCGATGACACAGTCGGTCATCATCAATAGTAGAGTTACTAACTTATCAAAATTAAAACAAACTGCTTTTATACTAAACAAAATAATCACTTCCGGGTCAAAGCAAGTTACCGGTCCATTGACTTAAAAAGTTCACTAACTGTTCTTGAATTTTTTTATACTGCGTTGAGTAAAGGTGGTACAAGTTTCTTCGAAATTACAGGTCAAAGCAGGATACCGGTCCATTGACTTAGAAAGTTCACTAACTGTTCTTGAATCTTGTAATAGTGCGTTGAATATTCTTCTAATTAAAAATGAAATAATGCTGAATTTACAGGGCTAATAGTAACGTCGTATTTATTTTTTTATTATATTATTCTTATATTATTATTCTTATTATTATTCTTATTATTCTTATATTATTATTATATTATTATTCGTTCTATTTATTTTTAGTTATTCCCTCGTTTCTATTTATTCTCAGATTCCTTATCTGTCAAACTTTACAAAAGAATTTCGTTGATTTCGTCGAGATAATAATAAAGAGAAAGCATTGCAATACGCGGGCCAGCAAAAAGCCACTAAGCATCTAACAACAATGGTGGCAACAACAATGGTGGCAACAATGCTAATAGATCCATGGCTTAAACACACTCTTACCTTTTTTGCTTCAGACACATGTAAAGAAGCCTTAGGAAATATTTGAGGGTGCCATAGAAAAAAAAATGTAAAGACCTCGCAAGGACACATGCCATCCACGGTCTGTTGCAAATTAATATGCCTATACGTGATTCAAGATTGATATTCAGTTAATGAATTTTCAGTGAAATGCCCCAAATAATATTACGGGAAACTAATCTTATTACCCTCTCGTGCTGAAAGAGCAGCCAAAAGAGTTGAGCATGAAGGAGAACCTTGTCGGTGGAATTTCATTAAAAACCTGGTTCAAGGCTGTTTCTAAGGCCATTGAGCCAGAAAGGCTGGCACCACATCAGAATCAAACCTTTCTCATGATTTGAAAGGTTTTTGGGTACATTTCCTATGGGATCACCCTCTTCTGAGTGAAAAAGTGCCTACGCGCCTATGTCGTTTTAGAGTTTTTCAAATTTATTTTTTTAGAATAAATGATTTGCAAGTGGTTTCCTCATTTTACTCATAATATTTTTAAATATGTTCTTGTGCTTTTTTGAAATATTTTTTTCCTTGTCTGTACAACAAGCTAAAAATCCCACAATTTGAACAACTTAAGCAGATGTTCCGTAAATTTTATGAAGTTATTCGTCTCTATCATTTGGAGAGAAAAGGAACATGCTCTCTCTTTTACTATTGATGGCAACGAAAGATCCGAAAAGGCCTATTAAGACACTGACTGTTAATACTTCTTTCTTAAGACGAAAGTGCATGTCCTCGCTCTCAAAAGGAAAAGGCGTATATATTTTAGCAGATTCTGGGACGTTGGACTTCGGAAGGGGGAGGATTGACTACGGATAATCTCCGGTGCACGTTTGACTGACCGTATATCAAACAACAAGCTGTAACAAAAATATGGTTCTATCCCACTTTCTAGGGCTATAATGAGAGAAAGGTTGTGATGGCTAGGATACGTTTTGCGAATGAAAGATGCCTGGTTGCCAAAGATTATCCTTTTGAGCCACCCATCTAGAGCCAAACAGAGAGCAGTTGTTGTTTCGGAATACGATGGGAAGAGGTCGTAAGTTGGGATTTAAGGAAATTTGGAACTTTTTGGGAGGGAGTAAAGAGGGATCGAATAGATTCGGATGGAAGAGGAGTGTGCGGAGCTGTGTTAGCCTCTGGCGGCTTTCTGCTGCAAGGAGTTGTTAGTAGTAATAGTAGAAGAGCGAAGCGCTAAGCTTTGCGCAGAAACAGTTTTTTTTTTTCAGACAAACGGGTATTTGCTAGATAAATTGATGGCAAAGCGTGGTTTCTCATTGAGTTTACAATATTTAAACGATTGTTTTTGGGGTTTAAGGGGGGGGGAGTACCTAGGTTAGGTTACGTATTTAATATATTATGATAATTAAGAATCAAATCATTAACATAATTTTCGTAAAATATATAAAATTAAAAAATAACATAAAATATAAATAATAATCCGAAAATTATTTTTATATAATTTTAAATTACTTTGGAATTATCAAAAAGTTATTTTTATTCAATTGAGTACATTTTTTGAGGATTGGAGCACAGATAAACTGACGAGATACTTGTAAAAAGATTTTGCTGGCTGACAATTTCACACAGTAAAACCAATCAGGTGAAGTTTAACCTTTGTCTGATATACTGGCTTAAATTTCAACACTGGAACTAATCAGGTTTTAAAACGGTGGGGTTGTTGGATTCCCTATCTGGCAGAATTACTTATAGGTTAATAATAACAATAATATAAATAAAAGTAAAACAAAACATAAAAATGAGTAAATTAATGAATATAAACCTAAAAGTAAACAATAATAAATTTATAATATAATTAAATAAATGAATATATAAACATAAAATAAAATTATATCATGGTATATTCTCAGAGACATTGAAACATTCTTGTTCCAATTATGAATGGTCTCCAAGGAATGGTCTCCTGCAACTCCAAGGAAGTAAATACACCATTGAAAATCCCGTCAGACTTTTTTTTATCAGGGGTATGTTGTGTATGGGGCTATGAGGCGTAGCTTGGTGTAAGCTTGCTTATACGTGACACGGAGTGTGCTATGCGTGCTCGAAAAACTGGCGCTCCAAGACGTGAATCCAGTGATGTAGATTGGGTAACCCTTTGAATTTATGTGATTAGAACAGCTGCTTTGTTTTTCTCATTTCATTTCTTTTTTTTTAAATATGTCCTTGTGCTAATTTGAGTTCCTTTGAAGGTTTTCTTAAAATTTTTGGTTTTTTTCCTTATCTGTAAAACTTGTTGTACCTATATAAAATTGAGTAATTTGAACAAGGTAAACAGATGTTCATGATTTTATGAAGCTATTTGTCTCCGCCATTTGGAAAGAAAAATAAGATGTATTTCTTTTATTTTTGACAATAAAAATAAGACCTTGAAAGGCTTTTAAACATATCAACTAGTAGGATATTTTTTTTTAAGATGAAAAATTATCCAGGGCTAAAAGCTCTGGCTTTCCATCCGGCCAGTTGGGGATCTTGGATTAAACTCCCACGTGAGCGGTGATTTTTCAGTCAATTATTGTTAACTTGGACTAATATACATTGAAAAGCGTTGATTTAGTCGCTATGCAATTATGTTTGACACTGGGACACTGGAAGAACAAATTTTTTATTTCGATCCAGGTTGGCCTCCTCTGACTCCCGGTAACAGATACGCCCTTGCAAATGCAGCCAGTTATTAAAAAGTTATTAGAGAAGTAAAAGGCTGGGATTCAAAATACCTGTTCGCTGGTTACCCCTCCCGCTTTTCCCCTCCCTCTACGAGTGACTATCGTGATTATGCGCAAATGTGGCTTTACCTTTTCTTTTTAGTTGGTTTAATTAAACAGCTGATCTTTTTTCCTCAATTTATTTTATTTTTGCTTTAGATATATTTAAATAATGACGAAGATCAAACTTCCTTTCAATCATACAAAGTTCATAAGAGTCTTAGCCAGAGTCTTTGCCATCCCTAGTGATTTATCACCATTTCTAGTGATTTTTCATATTGTTTTTAAAAAAATCACTAAATCAATCAAAAAATCACTAAAATCTGATTTTTTCCACCGGGTGGCCACTCTGGTGTTAGCTGACCCTTTATAAGTAATAAAGCTAAGGTTATGTCTAAAAATTTATATTTTATTGTGAATTTTAGTTAATCATTGTTTTATCAGAGTTTTTTTAGTGAATTAGGTTGCTATTCGTTTCACTGTTTTAGTATTTGCATTATATTTTGTTGAAGACGGCTATGAGTCATATAGCCGAAAAATTCACTTTGGTGGTATTTTGAGCACTGTCTCCAGAAAATTCCTCATTTACTTCTTGCGTTTCGTTTTGAATATATGCTTGTGCGGATTCAAGCCTCATCGAATGTTTTTTGAAATTTGTTCCTTGTCTCTAAAACATGCTACATATAAAATCCAGTAATTTTAAAAACTCTACAGATGTTAACGGATCTTACGAAACTATTTGTTTCTTCTATTTGAAGAAAACTTTAATATATAAGTACTTTTTTTATTTTAATAGAAAATCTGAAAAGATTTATAAAGAGAGTGGCTATTTATGTTACTACATTAGAGCTTAAGTACATATTGTCATTCCCAAAATAAAAGGGTGAATCTGCATCTTCAGGATTTTACAAGAGAGCAAAAATATGTGGAGAGTTTCTAAGTGGGCGTACATTTTAAAAAAAGGAAACGTGGTTGAAAAATGGGTAAAAAAAAAGCTAAAACCCACGGCATTATTTCACGGATGAATGGCGTTGTCAAATCTGACGAATTAGTTGTGCTTATTTATTTTCATAGTTCAACTTGGCAATACTGGTGAAAATATGGCACTGTCTTAAAAAGCTCATGATTTTGCAACAAAAAAGAGAAAAGAATCGTAGGAAATCTTGATTTTCTTCTATGAATACTTAATTTACCTTATTTTTTGGGAGGGGGAACCAGATGATGATCCATCCTTCCTGGCGTTAATGGACGACCGAATGAATGGCGTAGTCCAACGCGATCTTTCAACAGCAGTCCACCTCTTTGCAATTTTCAGCTAATCCTTTTGCTAATGACGTCCGTGGCAGCGGAAGCCACCTTAAGGATCCAGATCATTCTTGAATGTATCCCAGAGATTCCTCTCTGCCCGCCTGGTCTCCATTCTTAGATTAGAAGGAGATCGCAAGTGAAGACATCGTAGAATAGGGTTCCAGCTGGCCATCGTATTGTCTGAAACAGCGTCTTTGAACCTCAGCGTTTGAGATACAGGACTTTGGGCTACCTCACATATGTACCTCATGGAGGTATTGTCGAATACTTTCAAAGAACGCCTCTCTTCGGCCTTTAAAAGCCAAATTTTGGAAGCGTATAGATGGATTGACCGATTAGTCACCTTAGTTTTATACTAATTTCATGTCTGCTCCAAGGCAACTTCTTCATGCTTGTGAACTCAGCTCATACCTCTCCTAATTGGGCTCTAATCTTAGCTTTTTACCAATTTTTTGTGTTAGGATAGGACAGAGGTAGTGAAATTTTTCGACGGTCTCGATGATTGCGCCGTCCTATATATGGTTGTTTGTGCCGTTTGATTTCAAGATTTTTGTCTTAAACCTACTGATCGTGAAGCCTTCTTTCCTCGAGGTACATGAGACATCATTAATTATCTTTTGAAACTCCGTCAACGAGCCACTTATTAAATCCACATCGCCAGTGAAGTCAAGGTCTGTCGAGGCATTTGGGTTTTCTTTTGTCTGACTGATAACAAACCCTTTTTGTATGCTAAGTTAATTCGTCAATGTCCAGTCTTCGATACAGTCAAAGAGAATCTTCTGTGTCCATTGGTGTTTTATTGGAGTTTCCCTAACCAGTAGCTCTTCAGATTTTTGACTTACCGTTGCTTTAGCTGCTCTTGGGATCGGACTAGGCAACCGGAAAAACTTTACAACACTCTACCACAATGAGATGTAACTTATGGCTATCATATAGCCTCGCTAAGGACGCGAGCGTAACTCATAGACACGAGTTCTTAATCTTAGCTTACTAGGACTTGAGCTTATCAGACGTTATTTCCCTCCCAGGATAACAGGACGTTGGATTGGAATGAATGTTGTAGCGGAAGGGAATGGAATTTATGAACAGACCCAACTTGGGTCTGGGGACAATTTTTATTATCATTATTGTTTTGATGTTCGTGTTACTTTCAGTGCGAAAACACGGACAAACCGTACAGTTTAACCGAATAATGTTTTTTGACTTATATACATATGTAGTAGGTACAATCACGTTTGGTATTTTCGAGCTAAAGGCACCGAAATATTTATTGGTTCAATTATGCCTTGTCTTCTCTAACTCATATGAAGCCAAAACGTCGCCGCAAATGAGTTGTTAAGGAGCCAATTGAGATATATTTTTTGGTATATTAATTATTTCGCATTTAAACAAACCACAGACAGTACCTACTTGGACACGTTTTCTTTCTGCTTTTTGAAGTTTTCCAAATAATATTTTTCATAAAACATGTTTAACCCTTGTGCCCGCCATACCTGAAACCGCGATGTTCTAAGATTTGTCTTATGGTAGTGGGATTTTTCTGTGGTAGTCTTCAACTAAGCAGTTGAGTCTGATAATGCTTTTAATCCGCAAAAACTCAAACATGAACAATCTATTGATTCCCGAAGACAACTTTACCTTTAGAGGGAGGCTCCCCTTTTTTAGCTGGTTTGTGCCATACGTTTTTAAATTGTTTTTTTTTTTTGCTGATTTTTTCACTCGCGTTTCTTTTTTTAAATTTGGCGCCCGCTACTGCCTGCCTAACTGCATGTAGAGGTCTTCTTAATTAAAAATAACTCCCAATTTTTCAAAGAATATATGGTTATATACAGAGGCGTTGCTCCGGCATTTTATTCAGGGGGGGGGGTGAGGGGCAAGAGGGGTCTAATTTTGGAGAGTCAAGGGCCATGGGCTACATAATATTTTGTGTGTGTAAATTATTGGGGGTCAACAGCCCCCCCCCACAGACAACGCCACTGGCTATGTAAGTCTCCACTTAAAACAGTCAAATTTCATTTTCTCTGTCCTTGGCATTTTAAACCCTTTTCTAAACAAAAATGTCATTCCAGGTCGATTTTAGAGGAATTAGGAATGGTGTCTGCATTTACTGCTGTTCTGCACGTCCCAAATTTAAGACGAGTGGATGAAATTGTCAATGTCCTTGAAAACAGTGACGTATTTAGTAGTGACGATATCCAGCAAATCAAAAAAGAAATCGGTCATAGAAGGTATTTTCTACTTTATATAATCAATAGTGTTGGCAGATGCCGATAAATTTCCCGAAGATGGAGTTGGAACTTTCAGGGAAAGGTTTTTCTACGGGGGGACGGGGGGGGGGGTGGGTTAAGGGGACTCAGAATTTTGGAGGAAGGGGACAAATAATTTTTTCCGCCCCTCATAAATTAGTTTAATAATTTGACAATTAAAAAATAAATTAAACAAATTTATCAAAGAGTTGAAACAAATAAAAATCGAAAAACAGATTAAAGAATAGCTCTGGATTTGAAGCTCTTTTTCTTTTTATATTCTATCTTGCTTTTACACAGGATGTCCCAAAAGTTACTGTTTAATTTGTAGAATCGGACTCTTTGAACATGAATTGGAGATATATTTACCGGAGTTCTTGAGGTTTCGTAATGGCTTGACATCTTCACGACTTCTTGAAAACGCTGATATATATGTATATATATATATGAGGCATGTTTTTTAAGTAAGTATCGTTTTGTGATTTCACCGCCGCAGCACTACGGTCGGCGTTCTGCGCATGCGCGCTGGTTATCTACATATCTTTCTACGCACTGACACCATACAGTCACATTCCTCATTGTATACGTTGTTTACTGAGTGTTTAAGATGCCTCCGACAATCGTGAGTCCCGCCGATTGTGAAGTACGGGCTGTTATACGATTTCTTAGTGCTAAACGTGTACAACCAATCGATATACATCGTGAGATCTGTGAAGTTTACGGACAAAACATTATGAGTGATGGAATGGTAAGGAAATGGCTGAGAGCATTTAAAGATGGCCGCACAAATGTGCATGATGAAGAACGGAGTGGGCGTCCTTCGGTCTTTAATGAAGATATGGTGCAATGAAAAAAGTGGAAGAAAAGGTGAGAGAAAACAGACGCTTTACAATTTCATCAATGTGCGACTGGTTTCCTCAATATTCTCGTAGTGTTTGGTATCGCATTGCGACTGAGAACTTGAATTACCAGAAATTGTGTTCACGTTGGATTCCAAAAATGTTGATGGATTTGCACAAAACCCAACGTTTAGGCAGTGCATTGACTTTCCTTGAGCGATGCCAAAAAGAAGGTGAAGATTTTGTAGACCAAATTGTTACTGGTGAGAAACATGGGTGGCCTACGTCACACCAGAATCAGAACAACAATCCATGGAATGGCGACATTCATCATCACCCAAAAAAGTGAAGTTTAAGCAAACAATTTCTGCCCGGAAAATCATGCGCACAGTTTTTTAGGACAAAAAAGGAGTAATGTTAGTGGAGTTTCTGCCTCGTAATGAGAAATTCAATGTTGCGCCTTATTGTGGGACATTGAACAATCTGCGTCGTGTAATCCAGAACAAAAGACGTGGTAAGTTTAGTAAGGGTATCGTTTTGCTGCATAACAACGCCCGTCAGCATGTGGCTAATCGGACCAAAGATCTTATCAAATCTTTTAAATGAGAAGCTCTAGATCATCCTCCATACAGCCCTGATCTGGCGCCCAGCGACTACCATTTGTTCCTGCACTTGAAGAAACACCTGGGTGGTCAGCGTCTTCAAAGCGATAACGAAGTCAAAACAGTTGCGATACAGTGGTTAACAAGTCAGGCGGCAGAATTGTATGAGGAGAGTATTCAAAAACTGGTGCCACGTTATGACAAGTGCCTCAATATTCACGGAAATTCACGGAAAAATATTCACGGAAATATTCACGGATATTCACGGAAAAATAAAATTGTTGCAATATCTTTGCACGTCTTTTTTTAATTCCAAAACGGTACTTACTTAAAAAAAAAACATGCCTTTTGAAGCTCTGTTACTGAATGACATAATTCTTAAGACGAATTTGATGAAGGAAGTAGCTAAAGAAGTGAATTACGTTTATAAAAGAGGTAATAATAAACGTTTATAAAAAAAAGT
>JAQQPU010011264.1:0-25641 GCA_029168905.1 Artemia sp. Kazakhstan ARC1039 | reverse complement strand
AGGCATATAAGTTATATACAGAAATATATAACTCAGTGACATATTTAGCCTACTACTTAAAATATGTGTAACTCACTGACTAGGCCTATATAAGTTATATACAGAAATATATAACTGAGTGACATATTTAGCCTACTGCTTATAAATATGTGTAACTCACTGACTAGGCATATAAGTTATATACAGAAATATATAACTCAGTGACATATTTAACCTACTACTTTTAAATATGTGTAACTCACTGACTAGGCCTATCTAAGTTATATCAGGATTCTTACTATCTTGAGAAGTAAAAGAGTTATGCAAATATAACTTGCAAAAGTAAATCTATGACCAAAAATATAACCTTTAAAGGCACAAACTACAATGAAGGTATATTTTAATTAAATATTCAATATATAGAGTTGGTTAGGTTATGTATTTAATATGTATTCTGGACAGCCTGCTTTCCATAATTCTTTGCTATAGTTCTCATAATGTTGTTACTAAAGTATATTTTGTCATATTTTGATTGGCTATATAGTTTTATAAAATATAAAGCCAATCAGTTTAGTTAAAGTGGCTTTCACATACATGTCCAGCTAGAATCCCATGTCTAGCCAGACTTCAATGTCTAGGCAACAACCAATCACAAGTAAAATTATGAAGCAAAAATTGTTTTCGTAACATGTTTCCTTCTCAGTGGTCCCATTTCTAGACCTTTAACCTACCAGAATTTACTACAGAAGTAATTACTGAACTTGGAAAGAGAAGAAAAGGCATAGGTCTAAAGTGATGTATACACTTTCTTCCTAAGCAACCTAAATCTAAGCTATCTAAATAGGCTATGTTGCTCTAATAGCCTATAGGCTAGGCCTACCTAGGCTAATAAGACTTCAATTCAAAACCTCTAGTCAAATAGCCTAATTTTTGTAAGTCTAGGATTTATTTTTAAAAAAATAATTATGGAAATTAAACTAAGAAGTGTATGAAACACTAACTATACATAGTTAGTGTTACATATCACTATCAATACATATCACTATCAATATATCATTGATATATATTTGATATATATTGATATATAGTGATATATATTGATATATATCACTATCACATATCAATACATATCAATCAACAAAAATAAAAAATTCAGATTCTGATTGGCTTAAATTAACACTGGCTAAATTTCGCCATTAGTAGAATCTCATTGCGAGTGGGGTAATGTGGCCCATTTACAATTAGTGTGAATGGGCTTCTTGTACTCTAATAATACTATTTGTAATATTGATATATAATTCTGACTTGCGGTACAATTGTATTTTTGTTGATTTTTTTTTTTTATTCAAATATAAATTAGACAATCCATTTTCACTGCTATATTATAATTCTCATTATCATGGATGTTCTACATAAGAAACATGGTATATTTTCTCTCTAAACTTCAAAATGATGTTGTTAATATTTATCAATCAAAATGACATAATATTTATTAATAGGACAACAGGATGTAGGCTACACATAATCCTATAAATTCCATAGTAGGACAAACTAAAGATCGGTAGCTGAAAAAAATATGTACAGTAGTAAAAAAAAACTACTTTTACTCAAAATAGCAGTTTTTTTAAACTTTTTTCGGAATAGGAGTTACCCTCAAAATTAGAATATCTTCTTGATTCAATAAAAGGGAAGGAGTCATCAGATCTTCAAAAAGTTATATCAGTGAACTCAATGTCTCGGGGAATCATATGTTGCGAAATTTAACGTCCCTCTCGAATAATAAAAGTAAAGTTTTTTCTTTTCAACATTTTCCTCTTCTTTGCTTTGGTTCTTACCGAATCAGTGGTCGTAGAAACTGGGGAAGACCCCATTCGGATGTATATTTTTATACCTTGGTACCTTTCTGAACAACAAAAGAAACCTGACCTAATCAAAGTTATTAGCATAAGAAAATTTACCTAATCTTTGAAAGGCAAAAAAATCCAAAAAGGAAAGTGGTTTGAAGTAAGTTACACCATCAAGTTCAAAACGGAGATCTCAAGCCTCTGACTCTATACAGACTACAAAATTTTGCATCCTTCCCGAAAAGAAAAATGAAAAAATTGTAAAAGGCTCATTCGAACGGACAATAAAAGTCAGAGTACCCATTTAAGTTACAAGACACCAACCTAGCGTACCGCCGATTTCTGCCTCTTTGAATCACAAAACAGCCAATTTGGCTCAAATAGGGTCAAGAAACTATCGATTAAAATCCTTAAATTGAAAATTTGACTATTTTTGAAAATTCTGAACTATTGAAAACTCCCCACTCTTCAAAATCATTCAGCCGCGCAATTACTTTGCCAGGTTGTAGCGCAAAAACAAATAAAAAACAATTTATTAGCTAAATGGGTTCTGAGGGCCCATGGAATATGGGCTTTGACAAGGTGAGAGCTCATTTCTTATTACGGAAAATGGTAGTTTTGAGAAAAACTACGGATTGTTAAATATAGTCATTGGGATACAAAACTATCAAATCAGTTCGTGGTAACGAACTGTATGTAAGGAGCGACTCGGCCCAATAGTAACTGAAACTCTAAGTTACAGAATTTTGATAACAATAGATACATAAAAAGAATTGGCTTTTCATGCTGATTCCACATATAAATTCATTAAGTTTAATGTTACGGTACCATCGTAAATAATTTCTGAGACCACACTGGCTAGTCATAACAATCATGTTACCATTGAAAGTTACGAGCCTGAGAAAATTTGCCTGACTTTCAAGAAAGTGGGGGAATATCCCTCGAAAATCAAGGAATCTTATTGAAAATCATGCCATCAGAGTCAGCGTATCATGAAACACTACCTTAGAGTTTTCAAGCCCCCATCTTTAAAAGTGTAGAAATCTGTATTTTCTGCCAGAAGAAAGAACACGTGTGCTTGTTTATTTGTTGCTTTTTTTTGTTCTTCCCAGGGTTAGTCTTATCGAAACAATAGTCCTTGAAAATCGGGAGAAGGCTCATTTGAACGGAAATTACAACCTCTAGTGCTGTTTAAAGTGACCAGAATTTGGACGCCAGCTAGCCCCCTTCCCATGCCCGTTTTCCCCAAAGTCTTCTGATGAAAATTTTGAGATAACCGTTTAGTTCAGTATAGGTGAAAATTACAATGATTATGTATTTGGGAGACGATATAACCCCCCAGGAGCCTCTGGAGGGAAAGCCACAAGCTATAAGGTTTTCCCGCTGTTTAAACATTCTATTGGATTTTGGGAAGTATACCGGCATTTTTTAGGGGAGAGGGGATTTCTTGAGACGCATTTTCCACGGCAAGAATTTCCCATTGGGACGGAAGTCTCCGGGGGTGAACGTTCAAGGGGAAATCTTACGCGGGGGGTATTTGCCAGAATTCATATTTTTATTAATCATACTTTCTCGTTGGCGATCCAATTTTACATGTGAAAATGATGTGGGCAAATTGTCCGAGAGAAATTTCAGGGGAATTGGAATTCTCTGGAAGATTTGTACGTGGGTGAGGGGGGGGGGGGGTATTTTCCACGGGATAAATTCTCCATAGAGAATTATCACCAGGAGAAATTCTCAATAGAAAAATTTTCCACAGGAGAAGCTTTTCATCTGGGGAGGGGGGGTTATATCTGAGAAATATTTTCCACACAGATGGGATTCCTCCGGGACCTGAAAAACGATCAGAAATTAAATAAAAAAGGTCTTTTTTCAAATGAAAGTATGCTAAGAAGATTTTTCAGGCGGAACCATGAGCACGGAATTTTCTGGGGGGGGGGGGGATTCACAGCGAGGAAAAATTTGTCCGGGGTAATTGTCCCTGGGAAAGAATTTTACATGGGGGGAACTATCTATTGAGAAATTTTTTTTGGAGGTATTATCAATGGAGGGGACAGATTTCCTGGGATTATTTGAAAAAGAATGAGAAATTAAATGAAAAAAAAAACAAGATTATTCCGTAGAAAGTAAGGAGCAACATTATAAAACAAAACGAACAGAAATTATTCCGGATATAGAGGGGATTGCTCCCTCCTCAATGCCCTGCTCTTTGCACTAACGTTTGATTTTTGTCCCAATTCTTTAAGAACAATTTCTGAAGCACAAGAGCCGTGTAATTAGAATCGGAACATTTTTATAAAGTACTTAAAAAACTCTAGTGTGGAGAGAAGGGTATTGAAGAGGGGGGACTCCCTCAAATACGGAATAATTTTTGTTCGTTTTAAGCTTTAGCACCATTGATTGGGTCCTTAAATTAGAAGTATTTTTTATACAGAAACTAAACTTCAACACGAATATTTGAGCTTGAGGGTGACGGCAGTCCCTTGGTATTTAGGATGACGCTAAATGGGACAGAAATTAAATTACAAAAAAATCTAAATAAAATCAAAGAATGGTGCTGAAACTTCAAATTAATAATTTCTATAAGAGGTCACCGATACCCCCTTAGCCCCTCCCCCCAATCTCATTAGGCCTATACATAATTTTAATTTTCTTGTCTCTTACTACAGCAAGGAACGTTCTAACACGAGGGCATTATGAGGAAAAGTTCAGCGTTATTATCACAATGCTTCAAGAATAAATAGGCTATTTTAGTCTTATAATACATCTTATATCTTTAAACGGTCTATAACTGTATATATTTGTACTTCTACACTCATCTTTTCCCGAAAGTACCTTGATAATTTCTTCTGAAAATTGACACACTAACATCTTCTCTCCTGACAGAAATGATCTAGATAGGTCATGACTTTGAGAAAATTCGTTTTCCCCACCCCCAGCGCCCTTAACTTATTTTTGTTAAATCCTTTTGCAAATTGAAATTAAGAGACTAAATACCGAAAAAAAACTGTCAGTCCCGAATATCAGTAACCTAATTACATTTTGGGACTCTTTATTTTTATAAATGTCTTTCCAGGGTTGGATTCAGGATTTTTTTTAGGGGGAGGTGGCGCAAAATGGGTTGATCCGATAAAAAAATTTTTAGGGGGTACGCAAAATAGTTTGATCCGATAAACTTGCGTTAGGAGCAAGTTTAATTAACGGAAACTTGGGTTAATTAAGTAAATTAAAATACTTTAGACTACGCTAGGGGGCACACGCCCCCTTCGTCCCCCTCCCCCTGGATCCGCCACTGTGTCCTTCTACAGAATTGGAAATTTTCAATTTAAGTTTGGCTCTATTTTTGTCGTTCGAAAAATTCCATACCATTTATTTTAAACATCCCAGAATTCTTCCAGAGACCTTCCAGTCTCTGCAATTGTAAGGTATACCAGCTGAAGAGGGTGAATTTGCCCTTAGACTTTTGAAGAATACCTTCCAGCTTGTATCTTTGTTTTAAAACTAAATCTAGAAAAAATATATAGAAAAGTTTTTTCTTGTGTGAATCATGACGTAGGGGGTATTTCCGCTGGGGGTATACGCCAGAGGGTTTACAATTTTTGTGTCTAAGATTCTCTTCACCGAGTAAAGATGGGTCCGGTGATACTTAGCATAAACCATACAATTTTCAGGTCAAAAAGGTTGACAGGCAATCGGTACAATCACCAACAGATTATAAATATTGCAGATCGTACCAGAACAGGGTGGGAGGATGTCGTAATGAAAGATTTAAGGAAAGTGGGAGCTTCTTGGGAGGGTGTAAAGAGGGTCGGTTTGAATAGATTGGGATGGAGGAGACACTACCATAGCTGTGTTTGCCTCAGGTTGTTTGGTCTTGCATTGAGTTGTTAGTAGTAGTAGTAGTAGTAGTAGTAGTAGTAATGCATTCAGGGAGGAAAAACCAATACAAGATCAAAGTGTGGGGAACTGAGGGGAGTGGTAACGCCTCTTAGACAAATAACTCAAGTTTTAGATTCTGTAAAATCATCCGATATTTTCATTAAAAAATTACTCAACACAAGTTAAGCCTATGTATTTTGGATTCTCGGGGACTTTCAAATTCTCCGTTAGACTCCATGTTAATATAAAAGGGTGTTTATAGGGGGGGAGGGTAGGAATTCATCTCTAATCTCCCTCCATTCCTGAAAATCTGCAGGTGATACCTCCCATCTTGTAGTGGAAATATTTTTTATGTGTAACATGAAAGATTATATTCACAAAAGCGAGACAAGTGGGGATTATAATGCGTTCCATCCAAAACTTTCTCAAGTGAGGAGGGCAAGTGCTACTGGAAACTTTACTTTTGCCAAGATATAAGTGGAAGTATTTCTCATATTTCTTTTTATAAACATTTTTCAATGCTTCCTTGCTTTCCAGGGAGAGTGCCTTCCGAAAAATAAAGAAAGGGCCTTTGAGGGGAAGGGGTAGAAATTAGTAGCTATTGCCTTTCATTGCCAGTAATATTTTCTGACTAAACGTATAATATGGGTGTTGCAGGATTAAAATTTCTATCTTATTGCATAATTTTTTGACAGCATAAGAGACTACATTAATGTTCTTAGTGGCGCAGAAAGCAGAGAACTGAAGGTATCATGAACACTGCTAGAAAACGTCATAAGAGGAGGGGGGCTTGTGCTACCAGGAACTTTTTTTGTCAAAATTCAAAGGGGGATATTTCTCGTTTTCCTATTTATGTATACATTCTGTTTTTTAATGTCTTCTTGTCTCCTTGGGAAATTTTTAACGATAATTATCTTTCCTAGAAGATTATCATCTTTTTTCTGGGATGATTACCATTTCCAGAACTTTATTATGCGAACATCAAACTTGAATGTGAAAAACAGGGGCTGAAAGAGGGAGTATTTAAAAAAGCCTGGCATCAAACAGTTTATCGTTATAAACTATCAAAAATACATGCAACAGCAATTATGTATTTGCACAACTTTAACAATACGAATCTAAATTACCAAAAAGGGGCATGATCTTGATGGAAATTATGCAGTAGAACTCAATGTGTACAAGGTCCCTAAGGTCACTATCGACAAGATTTGAAATTTCTTAGTTTTCTAGCTCTGTATAAAGATAATTAGCAGCAAGTTTACCGCAGATGATTTCTGGCTCTTCATTCTCGGTGCGAACAAACAGCTCCTCCCACATACTCTTTCATTAGTGCGTACAAACAGCTCCTCTCATTTGATCTGCCATCAGCGGTCCAATTACCCTGGAACACGTATTTTGGCAGAAACTTTCTCAAAATGCCTTTGAAACCTACTCGAGACTTCGAAACTTACTTGTAATTCCTAAAAACATCTAATAATAACATTGCACTTCTAATTACAACTTTCATATATGTATTGGAATAAATTAATTTAAAATTAGTTTCTCTAAAATTTAGTGTTCCAACGTTGAAGCCAAGTTTCGCGTTCAAGAGAAATCTGACTTGTCTACCCGTGAAAAGATCTAATGTCGCTTATGTTTTTACGTTCTCCGGAGCACTCGCACCTAGGTCCGGGTTTCCAGGGTTGCCAACTGGACATATTTTATGTCCAAAGGACATATTCCTGTGTGTCGGCACCACTGTTTATATAATATACCAGTAAGTTTACCGCAGATGATTTCTGGCTCTTCATTCTCGGTGCGAACAAAAAGCTCCTCCCACTTATTTGTGCACTTATTGTCCACTTATTGGTTGAGTCGGCCAAGTGGTTTTGTCAGTACTTGTTCCCTAGGTGATTATTCTTTGTCTACCCGTGAAAAGATCTAATGCCGCTTATGTTTATATCTACAAAAACGTTCTCTGGAGCACTCGCACCTCGGTCCGGGTTTTTATAATGGGTGAGATAGGGAAACATCATACTGGATAATTATATAAACTGTGGTTGGCACACAATGACATAATAGGGCAAACAAGGGACATATTTTAGTAATTTGGGACATTAAATGGACATATTTTGCAAATTTATGACATAACAAAGAATATTTCCCTGCTGGATACATATTTTTGTAAAAAAACAATGTAATTTTCACCAAATCAGTATTAAAACTACTCGTCTAGCACTGAATTTACTTAACTAATTATTTTCTACTTTTTTTTTACAAAAGTCATTATTTTTTGGAGTTGCTTGCTCTTTCCCGTAGACAAATATTTGCAAATACTCTTGAAATTCTACACAAGTTTGTATTCTTTCATCTATTAACGATTTATTTCTCCTTGCTTTTACGCTACAGTCAAGATAATAGGCAAGCAGGCACGTTCTTAGTTAACAATTATCGCTCCCGGCTTCCAATTGTCAGGCAAAAACATGCATGTATTTGTCAAGTATTACTAACTGAAAATGAAAAGTTAGCAAAAGAAAAAATTAGATTCTTGATGATCTGGAATCAATTTTGATATCAATAGATGTACCAAAAAATTAGCTTATTGTGCTGATTCCAAATAGTGTTTTTAAGTATAGTGTTACCCATTAGTGGGCCTGAGAAAATCAGCCAAATTTTCGAAAAAGGTGAAAAACACCCCATAAAAGTTAAAGAATTTTAATGGAAATCACGCCATCAGATTCAGCGTGTCCGAGAGCCCCACTGTCGTGGTTCCAAGCTCCTATCTATAAAAATGAAATGTTATAGTGTTTGCCAGAAGAAACATCACAGAGTCATATTTATTTTTTGTTGCTTTTTCCAGGGATGATAATATCGAACCAATGGTATTAGAATTTCGCAAGAGGGCTCGTTCAAACGAAAATTAAAAGATCTAGTTTCCTTTTTAAGTGACCCAAAAATGGGAGGACAACTAGCCCCCGTTCCACACCCTTTTTTCCTGAAAGTCGTCTGATCAAAATTTTGAGATAGCCGTTTTGTTTAGTATTGTTGAAAGGTACAATATATATGTCTTTGGAGACGACATGACCCCTTAGAACCACCAGAGGAAGGGCTGAAAGTTATGAAATTTTCCCATTGTTTACGTATAGTATTTGTTATAGGGAAGTATACCAACATTTTCCAAGGGAGGAAGGAGATCTCCTGGGGAGGAATTCCCATTGGGATGGACGTTTCTGGGGGTGAGCTTTTCAGGGGAAATTTTACATGAGAAGAATTTACCGGAATTTGCATACAGAATGTTTGTTATTTGTCTTTTTTCTCGCTGTTGATCCCATTGTACATGTAAAGACACTCTGAGGGAACTCTCAGGGGGAAGTTTTCAGCGGAGTTGGAATTCTCTTGGGATATTTTTTTGTGGGGGGGGAGAGTTTCCACGAGAGAAATTTCCATGGGGGAATTATCACCAGCAAAAATTCTCCATGGAAAATTTCTGGCGGATAAACTTTCCAGGGGGGGGGGGATTTTCCAAGCAGGGATATTCCCTAATGACCTTAAAAAGGATCAGAAACTAAATGAATACAAGTCTTTCTTCAAATAAAAGTATGGTAAGGAGTATTTTTCAGGCAGAATCATAAGCAAAAAATTTTCTGGAAGGATATGCAGCAGGGATAAGTTATGCCCCAGGGGCATATAAGGTTTTATGGAATGATTAGTGGTATAAACTTCAGGTGGGCTCCTTTGACTGAAATTTAGTGCCCTTTATAAGAGTCAAGGCAACCCCCCCCCCCGCCTATCAATTCCGAAAACCAGCTTCCAATCAGAACTTGTATACATCTATTTTGTTCAGCATTGTTCAAAGGTCCAGTAATTATGCCTTTAGGGATGTCATCCCCCTTATTGAAGGGCAACCCAGCATACCTAACACTCCGCACCGTCGCTTGACTCCTGGATTGTACCTTATGACATGCGCAAGAAATACTCTGATTGGCAAAAAGCTACCAAAAGAAGTGAAAATGCTGACCCTTATGTCGACCATACCTGTCAAGTGGAACTCTTGTAAGAAGATGAGCCTTAAGCTCCGACATTTAGTTTTTACTGTTTACATGTTTTCATGACTTGTGTTTACACACTAGTTCATTTTTTATGGATGAACTAAATGAATCTTTTTCATTTTTATTATATTGGATGTTAACTGACCACTTTGAAAGAGGTTTACAAGTCGTAAAAAAACTAGTTTCTGAGTTTTCAAGATGGACATATTATGGACATATTATAGACAAAATATGGACATAATTTGGCTGAAAAGAACACATTTTTGGATGCTCAAGGGACATATTCATTGACCAAAAAGTTGGCAACCCTGTGGTTTTCTAGAGATAGATAATCATGCAAGGGGCCATTAATTGAAATAGCAGTGGTGGTTGGGTGATAGGGAATATATTTCAGGATTTTTTTATAAGAAAAATTTTATTTTAAATACTTTTAGTAAAAAACTTTCAAGTAAAAAGAACAATTAAATTGCATGCAAATGAAACAAAATACAGTAAATCTTAAACAGCAAGGATTCCTGGCAAAGGGATCACTTTTATTTAATCAATAATATATTTAATTATTGTGCATTTAATTTTAAAAGAAAATCCGATTCAAACCAAAATTACAGAATGATTTTTTGCTTACGTAGATTATAACAGATGTAGAATTGTATTAATGCAATTTCCTACTCCTTAGAGTAGTTTACAGAAAGAGTAGAGATACTCAAAAATCAGCCTGCCTGCATAAATACCACGTCTTGATTTTATACCGACCATGTAAGATCTCTTTCATAACAGGGCAATTCTCCGCCTCGAACTTAAATCCCTTATATATTCCGACATTTAAAAAAATTGCAGAATAGTGAAAGAAAAACAAAATTTTAAAGTTACTATCCAGCTGTCAAATTGACCCTCTTTCTTTTTTTTAAACCTGTTCAACTTAGTAAAATGAACAGATCGAAAAAAATTCGTCACAGGAGAATCTTATCAAATAGTCTGTGATAAAAAACTGGAAGTAAAAAGTAACTTGGGCCAATATTCACCAAAACTAATAATGAAATTATCTTGAAAATTGCTAGATTTGCCTGATTTCTGAAAAAGGGGGACACCCCCAGAAAGGTGAGCGACCTTATTGAAAATCCCTTTATTAGATACATCATATCAAAGAACCCTACCATAGAGGTTTCAAGCTCTAATCTTCAAAATGTGGAGTTTCAGATTTTTTTTTTTTTTTTTTTTTTTTTTTTTAGAAGAAACATCGTCGATGCATGTTTATCTGTTTTGGTTTTTCCCGGGGGTGATTGTATCAAAGCAAAGGTCCAAGATGGGAGGGAGCTCATTCAAACGTAAATTGAAAGCTCTTTATAAGTGACCATACAGGTTGGGCCAGGATAAAGTCTAGTTTCCTGCAATTTTAGGGCACCAAACTACAACTTTACCACAAAGAAAACGCATTTGCAATCAATTTAAAATTCTGAGAAGCTAATTGATTTAAAAGTATCAATAGCTATATCTTACGCTTCCCAGTTGCAAAAGAAGTAATGCCACACGGTGGCAGTACTGGATTCAACCAAGTTGATTCACTTTATTTGTAATGATATTAGGCTATGTTTGGTGATATGTGATTGCATATCAACTATAATGAAAGGGGAGTGAGCTATTGTTTAGGTGGGGATAGGGTAGTTCCTAAAAAATTACATTTTAATGGACGCACTGTTTACTCTTCACGAGGCTTCAGATAAATGTTGAAAGAGGCGGGGGGAAGTCGGAATTAATTAAAATGTTTCTCTATGCAGCTAAAAGATTACATTCCCATATCTACCAGCACAGAGGTGGAAAAGGCAAGGCAGGCCATCATCAGCCCTGCCAGGAAATTTCTTTGGGGTGGCAAATACTGCTAGGAACTTAGTTTTCAGCAATTTCAAATGGTAATATTTTCTTTTTCTATTTATATGAAGTACTTCAATGTATTAAACAAATGTGTGTAATTTATTTATCGACAAGAAAATCCTATAATAGAGGTTGTGATGGCTTCAGGTACGTAGAAGATCAAAAGTATATTTTTTTTGCCTTAGCTTTTTACTCTTTACTGTGAAGTTTGACTTTTCTCCAAATTTTTAAAGAAAATTTGCAATTGGAAAAAAAAAGATTTTTCAAAGTACTAACAAACTTTTATTTAATGAGCAAGGTGTTGGAAGGGAGCAGTCCCCCTTAAATACAAATTAATTTCAATTTGTTTTAAATTCAAACTTGCTCCTTAATTTAGTTGAAAAACCTTTTCTATTTTTTAGTTAAATTTCATGAAACTGTAAAGAATTATGAATGCAATACTTTTGGTAATACAGAAAAAAGATCAATGTTTCAATCATCTCTGTTTGGATTTTGATGGGTAATCAAATAGTTCTTGGAAACAAACTGTAAGTAAGGAGAAATTATTACGTATAGGAGGGGGGTTGCCCCTCAACACGTCGCTCTTTAAATTTTGTCCCAATTGTTTAAAAACGACTCCTGAAACCCAAGGTCCATTTAACTAGAACAATACGTAACTTTTTTTAAAGCGCCGAAAAACTGTATCGTCAAGATTAAGGTGTTAAAGAGGGGGCAACCCCACTCATATACATAATATTTTCATTTCGTTTTAAGTTTTATTGTTGTTCCTTACTTTCAGTTAAATAATTTTGTTTTTTATTAATTTAATGATGCTTAGAGACAAAAGTTTTTCTAAAGGCATTGGAAAAAGTATGTCAATTAAAGTAAAAGTATAAAAAAAAATGAAAAAGTAAGTAATTACAAAAAAATACTCAAAACAATGACCTACTTACAAAAACTAAGATATGAACTCCCAGCAGTCAGTTCTGCTGAACAATGCCGAAGCGTTGGGCGGATATTTTTTTGAAATATCAACTGTTTTGAACTTGTTTATCAAACAAATAATGCCTTTAGACAACTCAGTGTTTATAAAAAGTTTACTCCTTCTCAGTTACCAGTACTAGGTACACTATAGCTAAAATAGAAATAAAATTGCCAGTCCTAGAGTTAAAGGGTTGTTTGTTTTGTTTTTGTTGGCCGGCCGCGTACCCCCTAAAATTTTGGCGTACCCCTGAGGGGTACGCAAGTGGTTTGAGAACCACTTTCTTACAGGATGTTGGCTTAAAAAATTGACAAATACAGATTTACAAGCTAAAGATCCAGATAAGTATTCGTTAAATTCAAAGCAATTTAACCACAAAGTTGTATATAGTGAAAAGTTATGGCTTTTCATGACATTAGCATGCAGAGAGAATATTTTCATCAGCAGGGTGCAACTTCAAAATTGAAGCTTTAATAAATAGAGTATATTTAGACTATACCAAGAAAATTAAATAGCTTTGCTGAACATTTTTAGAATCTTAAACAAAATTTTCTTTTGCTCTTAGATGCACTCTTAGATGCGAACCAGTCAAGTACTTTCAAAATTAAAAATTAAAGAGGTTGAATTTACGAACTGTCTGCGAACAGCTCATATGAGGCCTCATAGAATACAACTGACAGTATTCAGCACAGTAGAACTTAAGTAATACATTCTTAGAAGTATAAAAATGAACATCCAAGAACGCTCAACTTTTCAGTTGGACTTTAAAGGTTAACTTTTCAGACATTCATGGAGTACAAGATCCTGGATATTCACGAAATTCTAATAAAAACTATGGATTTGAATCACAGTGTGCTAACAGATAAAAATAACCTTTTTAGAATAACTCTGTCAACCTGTTGCATATAGAATCAAGATCATCAAAACGTCTTACTGGACAATATGAGTTTATTGTCGAAGCAGATGCCGGCAGTTCTTCAATACTGTTGAAAGCAGTCGACCAGCTTCGAGATTTAACCAGCTATTTGAAAGTCATCGCAAGAAATCATGTCATTTCAAGAGGTAAGTCTAATTCAATGTCTTAATTTATAGTTTTATAGTCCCAACTATAGATGAAAAAAGGACTTCTACAGTACTATGTTATTAGTTTCAATTATTCTACTCTTTTGGCCAAATTTTAGCTTGGGGTTGCTGAAGATTTACTAGCATGTGATGAGTAAATTCACTGAAAAATTATAAACGTTTATTCGTGCGTTGTCTTTATTTAACTTGTTGAAAGACTTATACAAAATACTAGGGCGATGTGCTTCTCATGTATTATATTTCTCCCCGCCCCCTTTGCATATAACTTACGGTCAAAGTTTTTATGATTCAAGTAGTGGGTTCATAAGGCTTTCTATGACAACCCACCCCAGATTTCTACCGGAGCCCTCTGACGTCACGGCAGCCATAGGGAAAATAGTAATGGATTTCTACCGGAGCCCTCTGACGTCAGTAGAAAAGGGGGTACCAGCGCGGACGGGAGTGACGTCACAGTTTATTGATCCACTAACGGGTCAATGATACCTCTTTTAAGGTCACTCAGGGGATGTTTCTAAGTGTATTGACTCCGGGACGAAGTTTGCACATGCGCGGTCAATACTAACGGGGAATTATTGATCCGCTAACTGAACATGATCACAATGAATATAAGGAAGGATTTTTGCTATAGTTGTTATTTGTGTGAGCATAGAATTCAAGGAGTGAGAACAGTTTGACTTTACTCATTAGGATATATTTGTAATAATGAGTGGAATTTTTACACTATTAGAAGCTGATAGTGGAGTTGGTAGCAATGATGCAAGAGCACCAAACATTGCGGTGGAAATCACGAGAGGATCACGACTTTGAGTACAATGGGATGAAGTATATGCAAGATATGTGATATCTTTGAGCAAATTTAAAATGGAGGGTCAATTATGCTTCGCTGCAAAAGTTGATATAGCGCATGTGAATAGACTTCAAAGTGCTCTAAGTGCAATAGTGAAGCATATCGAAGACAATAAGCTGTATCGCTAATTGTATATGTGTAATATAATTGTTGTAATTATAAAATAAAATTGTTTCGAAATCAAAAATGTCCCTTTCTTTTTGTTAGATTAAGTAGAACGATTCACGGTTAGTTTAGAGTCAGCAATGGGAGTGATAGGATAGAAAAAAGAATAAATTTGAGAAAGAGAGAATTAGATCAAATCTGGTGATTATGGAAAAGCATTTGATTCTGGATGATGATTTTCTCGAGTTATCCCTTCAACGGAAGATATTCTCACAGGAAACACTTAGTGAAAACTGATTCCCTCCCATTGAACTATTGTATGAAACTTTGTCAATATGACTTAAATGCTTATACTCAATTTATTGATATAATAATTGGAACAAAGCAGAATAATATCGTGGATATACTTTTGAAAACATTGCCATAGATTCAATGTAGATGGCTCCCCCATCGAAAGAGGTAGCGTCACAGAGTTACTCCTCTCCCCATTCCCCCACTGAATTTATCGAACGAGGATCAGTTTCTTTTTAGCTGTGAGAGAGTTGACATTGGAAACCAAAAAATATTCTATACATGTCCACTATGCATATACACTCTTGGCAGTTGGTCATCAGTTCAGTTCAGTTCAGTTCAATATGGGTTTTAATTCAAAAAAATATATATAAAAATACACTTAACTTAGTTCCTTGTGCATTGATGCACGTTTGGGCCCGTAATAATTGCACACTCTAAATACAGCGTGGCCTCCTGTCCTCTTCAATTTCCACCCCGAACCGCCATCAAATAACAATAAATTTAACACAACTTCTCCTCCGCTCACACCCCTTGAAGTATCAAACTAAAATATGATAATTAATAATAATATCGAAAAATTATAAACATAATAATAATAAAATAAATCTAGTAAAAAATATTTAATCTTTCAGATATTTTTTCACATTCTTTTTAAAGGAGCCGAGAGACCTATATGACCTCAGCTCTTGCGGAAGTGCATTCCACTCTCTAGCACACGCAATTCTAGGAGAAAATTCCGACCTAGCTGTCGGTGTCGGGGGTATGTAAATGTCTGATGAAGATCATGTATTTAAACTATGGATTTCTGATGCTAGTGTGAATAAGCCTCTAAATGGTGATGGGAGTGTTCCTGAAAAATATTTAAAACAAAAAACGGTGCAAGATAGTCTGTAAAGTGATGCCATTGATAGTCTGTTCGGTGCTGGGCCTAAAATTTGAAGTGCTTTATTGTGAACTGAGTTTAGTCTCTGTAAATGTGTCTTGAAATTAGATTGCCAAACCGTAGAACAATATTGAATGTGAGGCTTGATAACTGCATTGTAAATCAGGATCAGTATTTTTTTTAGGGAAATGGTGACTGAGTTTTCTCAAGATTCCAAGGTTCCTTGAAAGCTTCGTCTCGACACTTGCTATGTGGTGTCTGAACGAGAGGTTTTCGTCGATTAAAACCCCTAGGTAACGAACGTGTCCTTTTTCTGGTCTCTTGATAAGTCCACGAGAGGTTTCAATACCAATCACATCAGGAGCCAGCGAATCTATACGTGAAAAAAATAAAACACTCGATTTGTCAATGTTGATGACTAGACGATTTGCGTCCATCCAGAGGTATGTTTCTTCAAGAATGTCTTGTAGCTTCAAAACTGTACTTCTTGTAGCTTGTGAGTATTGTACAATTATTGATGACTATAATGAAAAGTGCAAATTATGCAATCCTTGTAAATTACATAGAGGATATGCAGTACAAATTAAAGGATGTAATTCATGTCTTGAAGAGATTTGTGACTCTCACCCTAGAGGACATCTATGCTCCAATTGTCATTATGACAAATGTAATCAGTGGGAAAATACTTACCCCAGTATGATTGGAAAGAACCCCTTACGTGATTTTAGTTTATTTCTACGAGATTGGTATCGTCGTTGATTTAAATTATTTTGGGAGGAAGAATCAGGTCTACGATTCAACTGTTGGGGTAACAAGACAATTTGGTCTCTTTGTCATCGTTGTGACGACACTGCCTATTATGACTATAAACCTAGTGATTTATATTTGGCAGTTACCGAATGTGATTCACTATTTGAAAACACTGTATGTGATATTGCTTCAGATAGACTGATTGAAACATGTGAATTTCACAATATGAATGCAAATAGTATCATTAACTATGCAAAGAGATATGACAAGAGTGAAGTTACATTATACTGTAGAAAATGTGACCCTGACATTGCAGCCAATCAAGATCAATATACGGTGAATTCAAATGATCTACCAGCATTAGTGGTTCACGACAGTTGTCTATACACAGAAGAAGAAATCTAAATTGAAGAACAAAGACATTGTTGTATATACATTTTTCATTTATTAATAAACAAATTCACATACATTTTTAAGCACTTTACTCGTAGGGCACTAAAATCAATATTATACAGGTCTGAGAGGATATTTTCCACCATAAAGTTGTTCAGACGAAGATTGTCTACATAAGTGTTGAGAAACTGCTTGAAAATATAGCCGCGACATCTGAACACAAAATATAGTAGTGCATGAAAGCCACAGCTTTTAGTCGTTAGATCCTGCACTATCTTCCGATTTTGAATAATAGTTTTCCACTGCTCTCAATATACTTGCTGATGTTTGGAGTGTAGAATGCATAGGGTAGACCAAGAGGATCAAAAAATTCAATCGTCTTCATAGTTTGAAAGATGCACAGCCAATGGCCAGTATTCACAGATGACGGACTGCTATTAACAATGATTAGGGTATTGTTGGCACTTTGAATTTTTCAAAGAAAGCCCGAGGGCAGACAATAGGATCTGTATTTGTACATGTATAGGTCCATATTAAATACTTTGATTATTTGACTGGTGTTCATGGTGCAAGGTCTAGTAGAACACTGCCTTCGGGAGTGATTTCCCAATAGGTTTCAAATTGATTTAGCGAGATTAGTGCAATATTCTCAGCTAATGGGTCGGCAAATATACACTCTAAACGCACACTCCCCGTTCGTACTATACTCATATCCTGGGTGCCAGACAAATCCAATACAATAATACCATGTGTTTTAGCAAACATTTCTTCGGTTATACCATTTTCAAATAGCTGTGAATCATGATCTAGGGTTTGCATGGTCAACTCATACAATGTCCTATAGGATTTATCAAAAGATAGATTGTAGAGTGGGATTCCATTAGATAGATTGTAGATTGGGATTCCATTTACTTTGCAGACCAGAGATGAAAGCCCGAACATCTCGAATTTATGTGGGCATCCAGTCCACGATCTTATTGCACTAGCGCTTTTTACAAGAGCCAAGGCTAATTTTGACGGAATTTCGCCATTGATTAAGGATGAGTCGGTGAAGGTACGTGAGTCTGTGGCAATATGACGTTAATTGGTGATTGTATGAGGAACAAGTAGTTTAATATTATTTCCACTGGCTCTCAGTTTTTCCACTGCCAAAGCAACAGAACTCATAACCTGTTGTTTGCATACATGTAGTATTGCCGAGGTGAGGGAGAGAGTTACATCAGGATTGGCAGCAAGTTCTTTTCGTAAAATGAAATTGGATGGAGCAAGCATCAATTTTATATCCACTTGAATATTGGGTGGTATATTGGGGTATATTAAATATTCCATGATATATTTTTCCAACTAGATGTAATTCACTAGTTGTAGAATTTTTAAGTGCAACTTGTACTACCTGTACTAGTAAATATTCATATCCATTGGAGGTACCTCTCAATTTCTTGTATGACTTTGGTGTCATCAGCATGAATTGCATATAGGTTGTATAATTTGAGAGATTGTTTCTTGTGCTCACCAGCGTGCCATTTATGTAGACACTGATTTGACGAAATAAATTATGTAATATACAATTTTCATAGGATATTCTATCGGCAAGAATTGGCAATATATTATCGGATTTCCGGACTTTAATTCGTAAATCTATAAATATCGAAGACATATCCATAAATTAGTCTTCATTGGAATAAATTTGAAAGTGGATATTATCGGAGAGGGGCTGTTGTGGATAAAATTGTTCATAGTATTCATGTTTTACATTCACATCAACATTTTCTGCATTGAATAGATTTAAAGATGAAGTGATTGAAGTTTGGGAATCCTTATGTGGTAGATATGACATCTTAGGAAACGAAATCTAGTTTCGATCTAACAATTCTCTTCCTGGGGCTTCTTCTTCTACTGTATACTGTGCGTTTCGTCTTTTTAATTCTTTTCTTTGACAGGGGTGATGTCTTTCGTCTCTGACCTGAGTAGAGACTGATGAGTGGTGCACTGTTTCTCGACCTTATTAAACCTTTTTCTTTTTGATGAGATTTCAATTGTTCGCCAAGGGTTCGCGCACTGGACCTAAGATTTTCCGAAGCACTTTTTTTTTAAATCCTTGCCAGAGCCCCAATCGTATAGTGTAGAGGATGCAAAATCTGTCGCAGCCGGTACAATATATTTTCTAGCCAGAGGTAGTGCAGAGCGAAACAGATTAGCAAACCAACTGCCAAGACCATAGCCAGACATCGACGAGCGACCTTTTTAATAGTCCATTCCATTGCCTAGTTGTCTTGGGCCAAGAATATTAACATAGCAGTCAATATCAGGACAAATGAATACCACTTTTCTATTAGACGTCTTGTCGTTGAATGGGTCATAAATAGTATGTAATCACAGCCAAACTTTTTGTTATTGCTAGAGGATCACCTAATTCAGTTCTTAGTGTTAACTGACAGAGTTCCAAATAGGAAATGTTTACTGGGATATACTGAAGATGCTTTATATTGTAGTGGTGAATATGTTCTTGATTGGTTTTTCGTTCAAGAACTCGTAGGAGGGGAATATTGCTATTGCCAATCCGGGATGTTTCAACAAATGAAGCATAGAGAAATATATAAGTGTCCGTTGAGAAGGCAGGCAGGTAGTCAGCAAAAATAAAATTAGTGTTTCCAGCGCTTTTACCATTGATTAAATTGAGCTTGAAGCCAAGAACATCTTTTAGATTATCATTGATAATAACCTTTTCATCGGCAATGGGTGAACTAATGTAGATCTTTCCCTCCTCCTTTGAATAGTTGAAATGAAAGGCTCCTTTTTTACGAGCGGAAATTCTTTTATTGATAGAACGGCATAAATCATTCATACAGGTGAGTTCTTCGTAGGGTAATTCAATATATGGATAATTCATCCAATTCATCTTTTGAATTTGTTCTCGATCACCTGAGGGTGGCGGCCAATCATAGAGTCTAATTTTTATATCATATTTGTGATCTTTTCTCAGGAAATCATATGTATTTTTGAGAATACAGTTGGCAAGAGCCACTTCATACTTTCCATCGTCGAATTTGATGGTGGGGGAGAGTTTCGTCCAAAAATCATTGTTCTATTCAAAGCATTGTAGAGAGGATCAGAAACATTAGACATGAAAGTCAGATAAAAATCATTGGGCATTGTCAATATCTTCAGCTGCAACCCAAGAATAAAAATCAGAGTTGTATCCTAGTCAGCGAACAAGCAACTGTCTCTTTCCCCTGCGAGTACGACTCTTTAGTATCTTTTCAATTTGATAAATTTCACTAGTGTTTCTAAATTTTTGCAGTTCGTATTCATAAAAACCACCGAAAATCTCATCATCTTTGGTGTCTCGCAGTCGATATGTTGTTGGTGTAGTGTCTAGGATTTCGGACACTTTAAAAAGTTCAGTGCTCTATAAATAATTCCCCTTATCAAAAATATTTGTGGTTCTATTAATTCGAACAGTATCACCAACATAGAATTTCTTCTTCACATTTTTTTTCTTTTTCACTGGAATATTGCTTTAGAAAAGCATCAAATTTATTTTCACTGCAATGAACTTGCTGAGGGCTAACATTGGACAGGGATCTATGTGGTCGTTGGTTGTATATTTGCATGATTTTATCTAAATCATGAATAAAAGCAGCAGTATTTTTCAACGTACAATATCTTGAAATTAATAGACGAATCATTCTTATCAATCGTTCAGCCAATGCAGCCTTTATCGGGCTGTGACTATGATAGAGCGTTGTATTATGTTTCAATAGAACCTTTTTGCACATGAGAATTAACAAATTTGCTACCGCGGTCCGATTGAATTTTTCTATAGCAATCCTGTTCAAGAATACTTTCTAAAGCATGAGCAACTTCAACACCTTTCTTTGACTGCAATGGAATGGCATACGCATAGCTACTAAAGACACTGATTGCCACTAGAATATATTTGTAGGGTATATTGTGACGCCGTTGAATCGCGTCTAAAGTTAAAAGATCAGTTTGCATTATATGCAGAGGGAAAAAGGCTTTAGTTTGTCGATATTGTTTGCCACGAAGCCTGCGATTCCAATGCAATGTGTAACTCGGTTCATATTCTAGATACTCTTTTGCTTTTTTTAATGTGCTGCCATCTATGTCAGAGGAAACTTTAGAGAGCGTTGTGGGGGAACTTAGACTTCCCGCTTCACCAATATTTTCATAGAAATGTTTTAAAACTTCATCCATTTTGAACGCAAACACGTAGCGTAATGTCCACTCCCCTTTTGCACACTGGAGGGTGAATCAATACGTCGTTGCTTTTGACTAGCAGCCACTGGTGTTATAAAATTATTGCTGCTGCTGCTAGTATTTTCCAAGATTGAATCTTCTTCTTTTTGAAATGGTGTTGGCGTTGTTGGAGGACTATATTCTCTTAGTTTCTTTAGAATTTGCTTATTGCCAATAAGACTTTTGGGGAAGTTTGATGCATTTAGAAAAGTATATAGATTATTGTCAAATAATAAAAGTCCCTTACGATTCGTCACCATATCACAAATTAAATCAACTAGATTATAACTTTTTCCCTGAATTATAATTCGTTTCCCTGTGCTATCAAATTGAACTTGATGATCACCACCATCACTTTCCAATATGTGATATGCTAATACTCTTTTACTCTGTTCTCGATAGGTCACTGGCAATAGGTTCCAATTGATGTCAATATGGAATTCATTTCCTTTTCCTTTGATTGTGCAGAATCTTAAAAAGATGTTTCCTGTTTAGGGGGATCTGTGATGGCGACGGGTCTCTCACGATAAGGTCTATGTTTGTCCACGCTTTGCAATGCATCTTGAAGTAAAACTAGATTTTATCATCGGCAATAATTTCATCATTAATGAATTTGCTTAGATTGTCTTCAAAGTGTTCCACGGGTGAGAGGACAAGTTCAAATGGCGTCAATTTATAGGTTTTAGTCGTCTAGAGAAATCTGTTTACAAGTCCTGCGATTATTGGCAGTAAAAGCGTAAAAAAGCTACCGCCCGCTTGAAGGAGACGTTTTCTTTTAAAAAACTTTCCTTTGTTTTTGCAAGCCAAGGCACGCACAGTGGAACGATGTTGCTTTGTCTGTTGTCTAGCACCTTCTGACAAGTGTACATTACCCCCAGTTAAGTTTAAACAAAGTTCAGATATTGGATTAATGAAATCATTGTCAACACCATGTTTGAAATTTGGCCCTCCTGAGTGGAGGTTTTGAAGTGCCTAAAACGGAAAATAAATGCCGTTGTTCGTGTAGTTTCTTCAGTGTCATGATGAAACTACACGAACTACACGAACTTTTTTAGCCTCTTTTATCGCTTAGCTGAAGCCCGGATTCCGTTCCAGGAATGAGTAGACACAGACCAAACT
This sequence comes from Artemia sp. Kazakhstan ARC1039, assembly GCA_029168905.1. NCBI lineage: Eukaryota > Metazoa > Arthropoda > Branchiopoda > Anostraca > Artemiidae > Artemia > Artemia sp. Kazakhstan ARC1039. The sequence continues at coordinate 3,347 of JAQQPU010011264.1, read as the reverse complement.
CCCCCACAGCGCACGGGGTGGACGAGGACAAGAATTTCCACCCTTTGTACATTTTGATATTTTAGTGAAAAATGTACTCTGAGGTAAGAGAAACCGTCAGGGGGACTGGACACTTCCCCGGAGGTGACCATGGACCATGTCGTTACCTTAGTGGAGGGAGGCAGGATAAGCATAAATGTACGCTTGAAAATTACCGCTTTGCGTAAGGATAAAAATAAAACAGTATTGAGATGGTGACGGATAAAACGGTCCCCCCTGGAGTCCTCTCCCTTCGTCTTTCCATAAATATGGAAAGCGCGGAATAACGTCTAAAAACTACATCTGTTATCAATGTGCCCTCTGAAAATGAAGGCTAGTAGGTGGGAGCTTGAACCTATTTTTAGGATAATATGAAATATCCATAAATTTATCTTAATGAAAAAGTAGTATTTCCTTAAAAGCTCTTAATATGTCTTAAATTTGCATCTAATATCACTTCGCCCCTTCTTATCCTCCTGGTTTTCAGGCTAGAAGTCTCGGTTTTCCATAATACACGGTTCTTTTTGTGTATATTATGAACCCCTCCCTCAAATTGTTGCTGAAAAATTTTGTCCTGGGGGTGTGTCGGGCTGGGACAAACTGCTCGGGGAGATTGGACACTTCCTCGGAGGCAAGCAGCGATCAGGTCGGCACCTTAGTGGAGGGATGCAGGATAACTACAAATGTATGCTTGAAAATTACCGCTTTGCGTAACGACAGAAAAATTAAAATGTGTTGTGCTCGTGACGGAGAAAACGGTTACCCTCCCCTGGAGTCCTCTCCCCTCTTCTCTCCTTAAATTAGGCATGTTGTTCTTTACCCTTCTAAAGCTGCAATAACGCCTAAAAACTACATCTATTATCAATGCATCCTCTAAAAATGAAGCCTTCTAGGTGCGAGCTGTAAGCTATTGTTAGGATAATGTGAAATAACCATAAATTTATCATAATGAAAATGGTATTTCCTTAAAAGCTCTTAATATGGTTTAAATTGTATGTAATATCGCTTGGGTGAAATGCTCTGGTAGTGTGGAGTATTTTGTGGGGCATTATGATTGGTTTGGGTTGAGTCACGGGATTCAGAACCATAATTTTTATTAGGAAATGCCTGAAAGATTTCTTCGGGGAGATGTAGCGATGTCGTGAGGGGGGGGGTGTTTAATATCATCCATAATTTACCAATGCGGTATGCATTGTCATTCATTAATATACTCTAGAACTTAAAGATAAGTCAGGAGGTGGAAGCTATTGTTAGGATGTTTTTTAATATTCATAAATTTATCTTAACGAAAAAGGGGTATTCCCTTGAAAGCTCTTAATGTGGTTTAAATTGCATCTAATATCACTCCCCCTCGCCTAGTCCCTGGGGGGTTGCAGACTAGAAGCCCTGGTTTTCTATAATAGAGGGTTCTTTTTTGCGTATATGATAATATGACATTTTCATCTCTTATTTTCTGACATATTTTTTAGCTGTCTTTCTTATGTTTTATTGCTTGTCAATTTGTTTTTATTTTCCTGGTCTGTGTTTTAAGATTTATTGTTTGGGACGAGTAAGACACGCATTTCCTTTTATTAATATCTTGAAAGCAAATACCCCCCGGAGTGTATCAGATTTGGCAGTATACAAGCCGTTCTAATGACTGTCAAAAATGGGGAATCTCAGATGTCGTGCAATAGTTTATTTTTTGAATAGGGTTCCAGACACAAAATATTGACAAAGGTTACATGGACGAGTTGCTTGGAGTGCTGCACCACTGGAAGGAAAAGACCTTTTGAGTCCTGGCGGGGTCATGAACTCTAGAAAAAAATTGAATCGTGTTTTGAGCGAAAAATGAAACGCCGAAAAAGAAAGGCTTTTGGGCGAAAAATGTCAAAATAGTATTATCTGGCAGTGATGGATGCACAATCAGTGTGTTCCATTATTAAGCTAATGAAAAAAGAATGCTCTGGGGGTTTCGGGTGTCGTTACGTTACAAGCAAGAATTCCCCATGGGTTCCTATGGCAGGGTTACGCAAAATTGTTTCAAGCATATTAGACCTGTCTGTTTGAAATGGGGTAAGTTGTATGACGTCATTGGATTCCAGAAGTGTGTGTCATGGAGTCTAGAAACAGTGTTGAGGGGTTTGGAGCTTATTATTAAAACTTGTGTATCATACGGACCATATTCAAAGTAAATATCTCTGGGAAACCTGCCAGGGGTGTGTCATAGAAAAACACCTGACCTATTTTTTGAACTCTTGCCAAGGACATTGAACTCTTCCCAGCTAGAAACATGCGTGTCGCGTGACGTCAGAGGGCATGCCGTAGAAATTCAATGGAAAAGGGAGGGCATGTTGTAGAAAATGGGCATGTTGTGACGTCAGAGTGCTCCGGTAGAAATCCATTACTATTTTACCTATGGCGGCCGTGAGGTCAGAGGGCTCCAGTAGAAATATGGGGTGGGCTGTCGTAGAAAGCCTTATGGCCCCACTACTGATTCAAATTGAACACTGGGTAGCCAGCACCCTTTTTTGACCCCGGTCATCCACTTTTTCCCCTGTGCGATCAAAAGGTACCGTGGTTTGATATAGGAATTTCACTCGAAATGATGACTCAGTACACAACATTGGACAATTCATGGCTTGGTTTAGAAACAAGTCATGTCTTAAAAGGTTCAAAACAGCTTGTATTCTGAGTCATTTCAAAAATGACGCCAGCTCTGGCTCAATCTAAAAATGAGTGAAGTCAAAGCTGCAGAATTTCGCTTACACGTTGAAAACACAGGCTAAGTTCAGACCAAGGACCGACTATATTCAAAAATGACCTAATGATATGAACATGATATAAGTAGATACTTGGTGTAAAAACAAGACAAAACCATCCTGCACTTAATCCTCCCCACTGTCAGCTTTGTAACAGAAAAATAGGCAAGTATTCATTTGCTTAAATAGAAAATAGAATTTTGAAAAGTACGATTTCAGACAGAAAGTACGATTAATTGTCCCTTTAGTCCCCCCCCTCCAACACCCTCTCACTTACCATTAGCGCTCTAGCATAAAAATGGGCAGGCTGAATCTTGTTTAAACCAACATCCGTATATATTTTCAATCCTACTATTTGGGGCTAAAAGTAGGATCTGAGTAAATTAAATCAAAAGAACAAGTATTTTAAACTGAAAGTAAGGAGCGACATTAAAACTTAAAACGAACAGAAATTATTCCGTATATGAAAGGGGCTGTCCCCTCCTCAACGCCTCGCTCTTTACGCTAAAGTTTTTTTTATTGTTTTAAAAAATACCGTTGGGAGAAAGAGTCCAACTTTAGCGTAAAGAGCGAGACGTTGAGGAGGGG
>JAQQPU010011263.1:6424-28342 GCA_029168905.1 Artemia sp. Kazakhstan ARC1039 | reverse complement strand
TTTTGAATCTTAAAAAGTGAACTAGAACTTTCAATTTCCAACCAAACGAGCCCTCTTTGAAGTTTATACGAACATCCCTTCCATAAGAACCCTATATGCCTCCAGGGCATAACTTACAATGCCTGCACCCGGGCCCTGGGGGGTTGTGTCGACACCGGAGTTTTGTTGTATGATCTTCGAACTATTTTTAACAAAATAGTTATCTCAAAATTTTTATCAGATACATTCGGGAAAAAAGGGCGTGGGGGGCCTAGTTACCCTCCAATATCTTTTGACGCTTAAAAAGTGAACTAGAACTTTCAATTTCCAATCAAATGAGCCCTCTCTGTAGTTTATACGAGCATTCCTTCCATAAGAACCATATATGCCCCCAGGGCATAACTTATAACCCTTGCCCTCAAGACCTTGGGGGGGGGGGAGTGTCATGGTCAAAGATATAATTTCCAGAACTTTCAACTACGTTGAACAAAATGGCTATCCCAAAATTTTGATTGAATTTGTTTGGGGAAATGGTGCGCATGGAAGGGGATTTTGTTGCCTTCCAATCACTTTCAACTATCAAGAAGGGCACTAGCCATTTAAATTCCCAATCGAATGAGCCCTTTTTGAAGTTTCTACGACAATGCTTTCTATAAAAACCTTATATGCCCACAGGGTATAACTTACAACCCTTGCCCTGAGGACTGTGGGAGGGGGCTGTCATCCTTAAAGACCTCAGTTCAAGAATTTTCAACCACGTTGAACAAAATAGCTATCTCAAAATTTTGATCGGATGTGTTTGGGGAAAAGGTGGGCGTGAGAGGGGGGTTAGTTGCTCTCCAATCATTTTCGACTATTAAAAAGGGCACTATCCCTTTGAATTTCCAATCGAATGAGCTGTTTTTGAAGTTTCTATGACAAAGTTTTCTATAAAAAGCTTATATGTCCCCAGGGCCTAACTTACAACCCTCGCCCTGAGGGCTATGGGGGACTGTCCTCCTCAAAAACAGAATTTCTATCTGGAAATCAACTACGTAGAACAAAATGGCTATCTCAAAATTTTTATTGGATGTGTTTGGGGAAATGGTGGGTGTGGAAGGGGTGTTAGTTCACGCATTGGTATTTTATTCTTTCTGTTATTTTTCTTCACTTCAGATTTCAAATGCAATACAACCGGAAGTTGGTCGGAGGCTGGGCTTATAACAACAGAGCAGCACGCTTTACTTAGTATCGCTGAAGACACAAACACATTATCGATGAGCGTTTCCGAATGATCCGTGATTCTCGTTGGAATGCTCACGGTCGGGTATAAATCATTTGACATCATCAGGCTCAAAAAATCCAAATTTGGTCCACGCATATTTAACAAATCAAAATTAAAGTCTCCCATACATATAAACTCTTGACTAGATCTATTTACCTTTGCAGCAAGACATTGAAATCCTTCACCAAACTCTTCAAATGATGCACTTGGTGGCTTATATACAACAGTAAAAATACAAGCTCGATTTTCAAACTTAATTTCTATACTAAAGGTTTCTATCTTACCCTCCTTCCAAATGTCCAAATCCTTTCTAATTTTCCAATTCAAATCCTGTCGGACAATGAAAGCCAGGCCTTCACGTCCCATTGATGATCGACTTCGAGCAATCAGTTCATAACCTGGAAAGTTAAAGGACGAGAGAAGGGTATCATGACCCAAAAATGTTTCACATAATGCCATTATATGTAAATTATTAGATCGGAAAATAAAATCAAAAATCTCATGGTAAGAAGAAATAAAATGACAATTCCATGTACATGCAAAAAATCCAGACCGGTCTAACTCCTCCAAAGCTGATAACTGGCGATATTTACTATCAAAAGATGGACGAAAACTAATTTGCGACCCATCATTTCCAATATCCGTCAACAAATAATCATCAACATTAAATGGATTATTTTGGAAATCACTCAATCTTCCACGTAAACTACTACTCATATCAACTTACGCAAAAAAGAATCCTATAATTCATCCCTTTTTTGCGCTCAAACGGGACGATATTTATGCTCATAAGAAATAAAAAAATAACCAACAAAATAAAAATATAAATAAAGAGCAATATAGAACATCTTAACGAGATAAACACTACCAAACTACTCATAGATAACAAACTAAACGCAATCTGAAAGCGAGTTTATTCGACGAGCAGCTCGCTCACCCGGAAGCATTCACGACATCACGACGGCGCTTGGTTAGAGACTCAGACAAAATGATTTTCGAACCAACCAATTTTGATTTACTCGCAAACACTTTACGGGCCGTCTCACAGGTAGAAAATCTCACGAACACTGGTGCAACTTTATCGTTTGCCGACCCTGGATTATTCAATTTCGACCTGTAGACCATAGCAAAATCACAATCAGAGATACCAAAAAAGCCCCAGCTTTTGCGAGGCTATGTTCAGAATGGTCGACTTCAAGTCAACACCCGGCTGCTGCTTAATACCGTGAAGAACTAGAGTTCTAAGCTGTTTTTCTTGCTCATAATCATGAGCAATTAGAAGTGAAAATCAATTTTCACTTCTAATTTTGCAATTTGGTTCTCTAAATTTTCAATCAGTCCTTTGATATTCTTTACTGATACCAACAATTGCTCTAGCTTCGGATTAAACTCAAGCGACACTGACGAGTATATTTCACTCACGATAGTCTCAACAGAAGTTTTCAGAGTTCGGTCGTTTCCGCATTTATCTTGAACTTGCTTAGTAATCGCGCTCATCAATGATTATTTTGTGTTAGCGATTTCTTCCTCAGTTGCGACTATTTTAGCTAGCAAATCCGCGGTAGATGGTTCAGAAGAAACTGCTTTCAGCGACACGAAATTTTTGGAAGCCGTCTTATAAATGTCCAGGTTTTGGTCAGTTTTTGTAGATGCTTCGCAGTAATTGTCCTCAAACGAGATGAGACTATTCTCCGTTAGGCGCGACTCTGTGTGATCTCCATACGCAAAAACTAAGTAGTTGAAGATTCCTTTTTTATCCTTTGAAACTTGGATAATTCTTACGGGCCACAGTGGGAATTTTTTGAAATTCGCTAACGCAAGCTGGAACTGTTGGAATTTTGACATTATTTCGCTACTACGAGAAAAACCAAAAAAAGAGAAGAAAAATCAACATAACTTTCAGTGGGCAGGCCCACGGCAACAGTGGCAATCAGCAATTGACGGCTGGTCCGGTGGTCCGCGGAACCTGCTTTGTTATTCACCACCGTACTCTGGCATCCTTAATCAGCTAATCCAAAGTAATTCGAACGCCACTCAAAATAATAGGACGTTCTGTTATTGCTACCGTATTATTAAATCCAAACAAAGCAATTGGTCCATATCAATAAGTCTACTTTAGATTATAATCCGTAGCAGAGTATTGTCAAACTTCTGTAATCCTCAAGGTCACTGAATTATATTAAAGCTCAAGGCACTGAATTAGAACAATTTCACAGCTGGTTTTAAAGTTCAATAAATCCAAAAAGATGCTATCACTCTGGAGACTAAACGCTATAGCGTTGGCTCTGAGTATGCTTCTCTTTAGTAGTAAAGTTCAAAAATTCGTGTTTTATTCTGAGAGTTATTTTTAGTTGTACTATTTACCAGTTCTTAGCCAAGGCATTCTACTGGACAATGAAAAGAAGGTTGAAGGGTCGTAATTTTACTCAAAGGAATTGCTCTTTAGTATCAAAACCTTCCTCTAAAAGAGAATTATTTTAGTCTAATTACTCCCTTGGCTCTGTATATTTATGCCTAAAGCACAGTCACAGCATGAGTGGAGATGCCCCCTCCCTATACCCAGGGTTGTAAAAAGATCAAAAGTGGCCAGTCGCAGAACTCGACAAAATTCCAAAAGCTGCCAATAAATTTGGGGATATTGGAAGCACTGGCGTTTTCTGAGAAAATCTGCCGACAAATTTTACCAGGGAATGACAATTGTCAAGTAGGTTTGATACCATGCTACCCCACTTTTGGCACGCCGGCCCATATCCTATACTTAAAATGATTTAAGCCCCCGCACCCAACACTCATGTGTTTTTACATATATTAAAAAAAAAAAAAACAAGAACATACGGGTTCAATCTTAATGGGGTTGTGCTAAGCTAAAACAGTCTTTTCTTGAAGGAAAAAAAGAGTCATTTTTAACATGCCTTGTGTTTCATCAGTGTTCTTTTTTAATATTTCGTTATTACATAACCCAGGGTTTTCAATATCAGCCCTTTTTGGGAGGGCTAAGTCTTGCATTGGGTATGATAAGTTTTTTTTATTATTGTAAAAATGCTAAAAGCTACATGTTTGTTTCAATCCTGTTCTAGCGTTAACAGTAATTGTTGTGCTAATACAAGCTATTAACTAAACTGTAAGAAATTTTTCATGATAAATATGGCCCAAAAATTATCTGCCTATTATCTTATAACAGATATTTCGTTTCTTTTATAGTATAAAATCTTAGTAACATATACATTCTATTAAGTTAGCATTTGTCTTGGATTCAAAAACTAACAGATATTTAGATTTCGTGATCAAACATACTTTGTCTGTTCTAAAGACCTTCATTGTGGTTCATATTAATGTTGATTCCCCTTTATTTATGGCACCATTATTAGACTAAGTCTCTTATATGGGTGTTGCAGTGCTGTATCGTCTCTTATTGCAGAAATAAATGGTAAATGAAAGACTACATTCATATGCTTACCGATATAAATAATGAATATGTTTAAAACAAAATTTAAATGGAGATATTTTTCAGGTTCTAATTTTTTAATTTTTCTTGTTTTCTTGTTTCATAAGAATCGTTGCCCCACCCCCGCCGTTTCCCTCCTGGCGTCCAAAAAGGATATACTTTCCCCATAAGACCTGTTTGAAGAATTGACATTGAACCAAGTGGTGGAAATGATGAATGTTGAATTACTTCTTGACTTACAGATACCCTCCCCCCTCCCCCTGTTAGGCATTGGAGGGTGACAATTTTTAGGAATGATAACTCGTCTCGAAACTTCGTTAATGTCATTGCTGATTGTATATTAGTTGCATTCCAATATAGTACATACCAGTAAAAAGAGGTGAAAAGACCTTTATTGTGGCTCATATAACTCCCATAAGAAGATGTTAAGACAAACTTTAGGGATTTAAACAGACACTGAAAGATTTTCATTGTAGTCTTTAAAATTTACAAAATAATCTGTACCACTATAAATAATTAAGATGCTACAACAAGTTATTCATTTTTACTTGTTTGACATTGCCCTTGGCTCGTCGTAGCATTCGAGATCCGATTATATATTTTGCTCTAGTAGGCTCTGCCCGTAGTTGATGGCTCTCGGATCGACAACCATTCTCAGTCCCAGTATCTGCCCTGTATCTTCCGCTGTAATTCTGCCAAATATGTTTGACCTCTGGTTGCAGCCATGGCTGTAACGAGAGAAACTTCCAAGGAACTGCTTCAGCATCACGTCAGCACGGCGTCATAGAACGGGACTGAAACCTTGGAGACGTCTGTATTTAATAAATGTATATTTGTGGTCCGTTTGTATATCATGTTATTGCTGGCATCTTCAAATTGTCTAAGCATCAGAACACCCTGAAAGCAGAACAAATTACCAAGGATGTTATTTATTGATGTTAAATTCACTGGCCATCAAAGACTTTTTGACTCCATCAAACCTAGATTTGAGAGATGTATCCAGCGTCTTTTCTAAAGGTTTATACTTCTGTTCGTAAAAACAACACTGCATCACCAAACCACCTGAGCTGTACACGCTCCTCCTCCACTCCACTCTATTTAAAGTTTGGCTCTTTAGCCGCTTCCATGAAGTTCTAACTTCCTTTAAATCCTTGCCTAAGAGTTCTTCCCATCCAATTCGAGACAACTGTTTTTTGTTTGGCCCCAGATGAATGGCCGAAAAGAACTATCTTTGACAATCTGTCTGTGTCCTAGCCATCTGAACTTATCTTTCATTATAGCCCTAGACAGCAAGGCCGTACCCAGGATTTTTTTTCGGAGGGGTTTTACTCAAAAATAAATTTGGGGGAGGGGGGTTACACAAAAAAAAACTCGAAAAACGCATACACAATTTATTTATATCCAATAGTTGTTACGTTTTTACGAGTCAGAAAAACATTTTTTTTAGGGGAGGGGGGTTCAAGTCCTCCTATACCCCCCCCCCCTCTGGGTACGACCTTGCTATACACTGGAATCGACCTATGTTTTTCGTGCAGCTTGACATACGGTTAGTCGAATGTGTACCTAAAACTATCTGTGGACAATTCGTCTGGGAAACATTAAAAAGAAATCTTCCTCTGTCTTTTAAAACGGTTACGTTTCAGAGCCGTACTTGACCATTGTCATTATTGTAGATTTTAGTATTCTAATCTTGGTTCACAGACAGCTCTTCCGATTCTTCCAAGCCTTTTTTCAACTGGGCGTTGAATATTCTACTTTTTATATCTTGACTGCATCCACCATCTTTACTAAGAATAGTACCCAGTTATATGAAACTATCCACTTGATAGATTTTTCGTTAGGTAACATTGCCCATTCACCTACATTTGTTTCTAGTTTCAGCAACTTAGTGATCTAAACATTAATTTTTAAACCTATTCTTGCACTCTGAACGGTGGAAACCGCAAAAAAATAATTTATTTTACTAAGATTTTTATCTAGGACGTTCAAATATCTGCATAATCTAAGTGTAGGAGGGTTTTACCTCCACATTTGATTCCCTGCTGAGATCATTTATCTTTGGTAAATTCACTGAGTCATTAAAGACTTCAACAAATGAAGATTCGAGGGACCTATCCAGCCTTTGTTCTATAGGCTTTGATATATAGGCTATAGGCGTTCTCTATAGGCTAATGGCGTTAATCCCAACACCTTGAATTATGCTATTGACGGAACTTTGGAAGACAATAGTACCCATCCGCCAACTCCCCCTCCTCGCTTGCCTTTGCTCCCATTGTGAATTGAAGTTAGAATATTTTGGATATTGAAAATGAATTCGTACAGTGACTTGGTAATATTATTTACTTATTTTAACGGGAAGTTGTTCCGACTTTTTTTTTCGCAATGCAAAAATTAGGTATTTTGAGGTTCTGCATGGATTTAAGGTTTTTTTTTTCTTTTTGATGTGGAAAAACTGTGGGAAGTTCAACACATGAATATCAAAAGTTGTAGCCCCTCACCAAAACGCTACAAAGCTAAGAATATTGTATAACAATGACCAAAATAAAGAAAAGCAAAATTTACACAGTTGATATTCCTGAAAAAAATGTTAATTTTTGAATTATAAACTCAGAAGTCTGCAAAATTAATTATATAAAAGCCTATTATGTAACCTAAAAAAAGGAAGCAAAAAAAAGCTCATATTGCATGCCTGATGTGACCAATTTGTATGAAAACTGTAAACTAGAAGTATAAAAAATAATGTAAAAAAGTTTAAATAAAGTATAAAAGTTTTTATGAATCTCAAATCACAAGGAATAATAGTAAAAACTTATTATCGTGGGTACACTGCATTGTTTTTCAATTTTTAGCTTTTTAGAATAAGTTCAAAAACGAATAGTTAAGTACCCACCTCCCAAAAGAACAGAAGCTGAAATTCATATTGTACTTCTCGCGAGCTCGACCTCTTTTATTGGTCTTGGGATAGAATTATAAAGTGGAATACCAATTTGTCTAAAGCAATTTTTTAGAAATTCTGAAAAATCAAAAACTTGGTACTCCAAAAATTTTATGGAAAAAGTTAGGAAGAGCATTCCTAGTTGGCTGGAAAAGTTGTTTTGGGAATAATCATTATCAAGTGAAACACTACGCCGTTTTGTGAATATTTCTAAGGTTAGAATATCCGTCATTTTGCTTTTGTACTACAGAATTTGCAATGTTAACAGTGATCTTGGAAATAATTGTGGGTTTTAACTAATTTCGTTGTACCGTACCCTATTGTACCCTTTTTATTTAGCTGAATTTAGCCTTTTTTAAAAGGATAAATTCACAATACCCTATTCCCTTTCATTGTACCGTTTTTTATTTAACTGAATCTGTTTTCCAGCCTCATAGATCTTCCCAAGATGATAAAAATGATGGGTTAAGTGTCAATAGAACAGAAGAATGTGTCAATTCGATGGGTCAAATATCCAAGAATCAGGAATCTTTATTGTCAGACTCTGAAAGTAACTCCAAGAGTAAGACTCCCGAGGTAAAATCTATTGTTCAAATTTATTTGGCTTAAAATTATTCTTGTTAAAGCGTAATTTTAGTGGAGAAGCAAAAACTTTTTTTTTTGACAGTTCAAACCTTTGAGGATATTACCGGTTTTTACCTTAGCTACTTTGGACTTTAGAAGTGTTGCTGTGTTCCGTCTCAAGCAGCCTAGGATCTTTATCCCAGGCTGCATAAAGATCCAGCCTGGAAAGGGCCCTATTTTCTGCCGATCACTTGGAGCTGTTAAAAAGGGTGCTAGAACTCATACTTTCTATTGGGACGATTCATCTTCTATTTCAATGGTTCAATACGAACCCCTGACAAAAAATCCTAAATTTTTTATTTTCTTAGTTAGGGGCTTGTTAAGTATGTGGGGGGGGGGGGTATCGACACTTGAAATTTAAAGCTGTAGTTTTCTTTAAATTCAGACCGGTTTTGGAGAGTTTTTTTCTGAAATTGTGAAAATTTACTTTTGCTAGTAATTTGCAATGTGTAGGCTATCTTTAAACCTCATGAATATTTGGAATCATTAGCAAAAGCTGTTTAAGCTCACCTCAGCTACGGATAATCAGGCATCAATTATTCGATTAAGGAATATTTCGAAGCCTGAACATCCCTAGTTGCAGATAAGTTTGATTACTTTCTTCCAATTATGTCCAACAATAAACAATGGCTGGCGTAAGAAATTATCATATTTACAATTAGCATAAAAAGGAGTTCCTTTTTATCAACTCAGAGCTTCAGGAACAGAGCTGTTCAGAGATTCATTCCATAACAGAACTGTTGCGGATTTTTTTTTTTTTCTTTTATTTAGAGTTTTGGCTACTATTTGCATTGATCAATCTTATCTTGAGATAAGATATTATTTATTGCAAGAAATCCATCACAATTTTAAATAGAGCCGAATTAGCTGTTTATGCCAAGTAAAAAAAAAACGCAAGAAAAACAGAATCAACAAACGACATGGAAAAAACGCAAACTAAAACAAACTGAAAGTGAATTATGTTATTCTTAAATTTGCCACTATGAACATTTAAGCTAAGTTAAAGTTCATTGGCATAAACCGTTTGATTTTTAAACATTTCCATTTTGCAATAAAAACCTATAAACAGCTATTAATAAATAATTATTTATTTACATAACAAAAGAAGAGAATAAATTATTTAAGCTAATTTGATCGCCTGTACGAGCAAATATTCGGTTCTGTTCTTATTGATTAGAAATTGAAAATTTAGTTTCTCTCGCCACCAAAATTGTGTTTAAAATCATTTTTTCCTTAAACTTGTTTTATTATTATTATTTCCTTGTCGCTCCAGCTTTTGGGCGATTCGCTGATCTTTCAATTTAGGATTGGCTGTAAAGTAAAATGAACTATGATGATAGAATTTCTTTGCCCCTCCCAGACCTCAATTTGCCCTCCCCCCCCAGCTGAAGTTTAGTTTTCTTCAAAAGTCCTTCGCAAATCTAATTGAATCCAGGCAGAGAAAAAGAAATTTCGGACATTCACCGGTGAATGCTGACATTAACCAAATTTTGGACATTCACAGTAACATCTATTCACTACAATAGCGTTGAGCTAAGAAGAACGTATCAAAGTAAAAAAAAATGAATGAAATAATGTACTAACATGCAAAAAGAGCAGTGACAAAACCCAAAGTAGCAAGTACTACTTCTGAGGTGAAAATAGTAAGATGTAAAGAGAACGTCAATTGACAAATCAATGGATGAAATAACGAATAAAATACTGCACAAAGAAATGACTATTTTATTTTTATTTAAGTTAAACAAAATACTATATATTTACTATATAAACTATATAGTAGTTTCTAAACTACTATATAAACTGAGTAATGTATTTACTAAAAAAAAAATACCATATACCCACAAAAAATGTCATCTTGACTCTAAAGGGAAATTTTCTTGAAGTAAAAAAAAAAACTGCTATTGTGTCTAGTTATTGTAGTGCGGTATTTAGGATGTGTATCGGAAGACATTTTCTTATGCCGAACTATGCTCAACTTAAATCTAATTGTTATGCCTAATTTAACTGATACTTAACTATTTATTACTTGCCTATATTATTGCTTAAGAATCGACAAGTCTATTTGAATAGGTTTTAAGTTAATTTTTCATTGATTCTCATTTCCCATTGACAATGTTCCTTTCATTAAGTAATGTTTAGCCCAATGGTGCACCCAGGATTTTTGGGGGGGGGGGGGTCTAGAACAAAATGTTGGGGGAGGCCCAATGTGACAAGGGTGCCAATGAGCAAAATCTTGGGGAGGTGTGGTCCCCCCTGGATCTTCCAGTGGCGGAGGATTATAAGGAAAGCTTTAAAAACGAATCAGAAATTTGTTTTTATGTATTTTGTTACATTTTTACCAGTCGGACAACAATTTTCATAATTACTCATTAACACAAGCCATTTCAATTAATAGGCCCGTTTTTTAGCACTAAGATCTTACATCTTTCTGCAAAGATTATCGTTTTTTAACTCATCTTTGTTCTAAGATCTTACAGGTCACTGATGTTAGCAAAAAGTGTGAAGACCGCCACTATTCTGCCTTATAGAACAATGATGAAAGACGTTTGCACTAAAACGACCAAAGATGTAAGATCTTAGCATATTGATGAGTGAAAAAACAGGTCTATTGGGTGCAGTCTAATACTTAAGTGATGGGTAACATATAAAAGTGGAAACTGACGCCAGTATGGACCAAAAAACTATTAACGCCGTCTAGCGTTTGGCGACACTTGGCATTTTTTATTGTAATAAGTTAATTTAATTGGTGCAATTGGTAAAATTAGGGTTGAAATTAGAGTCTTATCTCAGTTCCTTACAGAAAAATTATTATAGAGCTTAAAGGATGCTAGGTGTGGTGGATTATGCTGGCAATCACAATTTCTGGCTCTGGGGTAAATTATGTGGTTTTCCTTGAATCTATTACATCTCAATTCTCTTTTACTTGTTCCTTTGGGGATAAGTTTTATGTTTATGTTTGATGTTTATGTAGGTAACGTACCAGAGAAGTTTTTTTTTTTGTTTTTTTTTTATGTAATATGTAGTTATGTCTTTTGGGAGGGGAGAAGGGGTATCCAGTATGTAGTTCTGCATAGATAATATTGCGTATTTATTGCAGATATTACGTATTCTTTAACCCAAGTTTTAACTAACAAATAAGTGCGCTGAATTAGAAAGTATAATAGATCGTTTTCCTGTCAGTCATAAGTGGTTTTTTTTTTTTTTGAATTTGAGAGATCTAGACTTGTTCAAAAGAAAGGTTATAGTTTTTATATAAAATTGAGCCTTCAGGTTATTAGTATTTTAACCTGAAAAGGCTGGTTCTGTGTCTAGAAACTGTCAAATTACCTTAATTCTTGAATTTGCACTCTCCAAAAGCTTAAAAAGCTATGGTAAAAGACGCTGAGGAATAAAACTCAACTTCCTGGGCTCAAGCCAACTTCACGTCAACTTTAAAATTTTCACGCCATCTTCAAAAATATAATCATATTTTTCTTTTATTTCGAGGTCTCGGAATTTTTCTTCCGCTCAGATGGCTATGCGTCATTTTTTTTTTTTTTTTAGATTTTTATGTTCGAAATTGTATCAAATGAAACCTTTTGCGGATAAACTGAAGATGCTATAAAAGTCGTTTCTTTTTTCGGGGGGGGGGGAGGGGAAGAACTATCGAATCAGCTTGTTTCGTTTTTGGGGGCAGCAAAACTAAAGTAAGCGGAAAAAAAGGAAATTTTACGCTGAGTAAAAAAGAAAATTATTTTTTTAACCTACTCTGATAGTTCCTGCATAGTTATTTTTCGAAATCATTTTTTATTTGGAATTCAAAAAAGTCGACGACATGCCAATTGCACGAAAACTATGGACCCTAGAAAAAATGTCATTGTCTTTGAGGGGGTTGAGCTCCGAATTGTCAAATTACCTTAGTTATTGGGCTTAGATTCAGCAAAATCAAGCTCAAGAACTAAAATATACGGTTTATGTATAATTTATAGGCTGATTTCAAAATTTTAATCACAATTTCTGTTATTTAAACATTTTATTCATAATTATTTTGAGTTTTTTTTAGGATGCAGGTTAGTAGGGAATCAGGTACCAGCGCAGACGGGACCGTGTGCTGCCATCTATAATCGAGTCAAACGCTGACAGGACATAATTTATTCATGGATTGTTGATCCACGAACGGGTCAATGACACCTTTTTCAAGGTCAATTTGTTTGTTGTTTCTAAGTGTATTGACTCCGGGGCGAAAGTTGTACATGTGCACTGAATTCTAACGGGGCAATGTATTGATCTACTAGAGGGGAAGTAGTTTTCTGAAAAATTGATTTACATAATCTGACAAGGAATTATCTATTCTAACGGGACAGGATCACGTGTCTCTTTCTAAGCCAATCAGGGAGTCGGAAATATTAACGGGATAGGATTGCAGAGAATATAAGGACAGGATTTTTGTTATAGTTGTTATTAGTGTGTGAATAAAATTCAAGGAGTGAGAACAGTGTGACTTTACTCATTAGGATATTTTTGTAATAATGATGAGTGGAATGTTTACACTATTAGAAGTTGATAATTGAGTTGGTAGCAATGATACAAGAGCACCAAACATTCCGGTGGAAATCACGAGAGGATCGCGGCTTTTTCTGGAAATGGATGAAGTATATGCAAGATATGTGATATCCTTGAGCAAATTTAAAATGGAGGATCAATTATGCTTCGCTGAAAAAGTTGATATAGCGCATGTGAATAGACTTCAAAGTGCTTTAAGTGCATTAGTGAAGCATATTGAAGACAATAAGATGTATCGCTAATTGTACATGTGTAGTATTATTGTTGTAAATATACAAGAAAATTGTTTCGAAATCGAAAATGTTCCCTTTCTTTTTGTTAGATTAAGTAGAACGAATCATGGTCAGTCTAGAGTCAGCAGTCAGAGTGATAGGATTAAAAAATGAATAAATTTGAGAAAGAGAGAATTAGATCGAATCTTGTGATTATGGAAACACATTTGATTATGGATGATGATTTTCTCGAGTTATCCCTTCAACGAAAGATATTCTAACAGGGAACACTTGACATTATAATGAAAGCTGATTCTCCTCCATTGGACTATTGTATGAAACTTGTACGATGTGACTCAAATGCTGATACTCAATTTATTGATATATTAATTGGAACAAAGCAGAATAATATCGTGGATACACTTTTGAAAACATTGCCATAGATTCGTTGTAGATAGCTCCCCCATTCGAAAGAGATGGCGTCACAGAGTTACACCTCTCACCATTATTTCCCTCTGAATTTATCGAACGAGGATCAGTTTCGTTTTAGCTGTGAGAGAGTTGACATCGGAAACCAAAAAAAATGTTCTATACATGTCCACTATGCATGTACATTCTTGGCAGTTGGTCATCATGTGAGAATTGTACAATTAATGATGACTATAATGAAAAGACTCTCACCCTAGAGGACATCTATGCTCCAATTGTCACTATGACAAATGTGATCAGTGGGAGAATACTTACCCCGGTATGATTGGAAAGAATCCCAAACGTGATTTTAGTTTATTTCTACGAGATTGGTATCGTCGTGGATTTAAATTATTTTGGGAGGAAGAATCTGGTCTACGATTCAACTGTTGGGGTAACAAGACAATTTGGTTTCTACGTCATCGTTGTGACGACACTGTCTATTATAACTATAAACCTAGTGATTTTTATTTGGCAGTTACCGAATGTGATTCACCATTTGAAAACACTGTATGTGATATTGCTTTAAATAGACAGATTGAAACTCGTGAATTTTATAATATGAATGCAAATAGTATCATTGACTATGCAAAGAGATGTGACAAGAGTGAAGTTACATTATACTGTAGAAAATGTGACCCTGACTTTGCAGCCAATCAAGATCAATATACAGGGAATCCAAATGATTTACCGGCATTAGTGGTTCACGACAGTTACCTATACACCGAAGAAGAAGAAGAAGAAATCTAAAGTGAAGAATAAAGATATTGTTGTATATACATTTTTCATTTATTAATAAACAAATTCACATACATTTTTTAAGCACTTTACTCGTAGGGCACAAAAATCAATATTATACAGGTCTGATAGGATATTTTCCACTAGAAAGTCGTTCAGACGTGGATTGTCTACATAATTGTTGAGAAACTGCTTGTATGCATAGCCGCGACGTCTGAACGCAAAATATAGTAGTGCATGGAAGCCACAGCTTTTAGTCGTCAGATCCTGCACTCTCTTCCGATTTTGAATTATAGTTATAGTCTCAATATAGTTGCTGATGTGTGGAGTATAAAATGTATAGGGTAGACCAAGAGGATCCAAAAATTCTATATTCTTCATAGTTTGAAAGATGCACAACCAATGGCCTGTCCGCACAGTCGACGGACTGCTATTAGCAATAATTAGGGTATTTTTGGCACTTTGAATTTTTCCAAGAAAGTCCGAGGGCAGACAATAGGATCTGTATTTGGACATGTAGGGGTCCATATTAAATACATTGATTATTTGACTGGTGTTCGTGGTGCCAAGTCTAGTAGAATACTGCCTTCGGGAGTGATTTCCCAATAGGTTTCAAATTGATTTAGTGACATTAGTGCAATACTCTCAGCCAATGGGTCGGCAAATGTACACTCTAAACGCACACTCCCCGTATGTACTATACTCATATCCTGGGTGCCCGACAAATCCAATGCAATGATACCATGTGTTTTAGGAAACATTTCTTCGGTTATACCATTTTCAAATAGTTGTGAATCATGATCTAGGGTTTGCATGGTCAACTCATACAATGTTCTATAGGATTTATCAAAAGATAGATTGTAGAGTGGGATTCCATTTACTTTGCAGACAAGAGATAAAAGCCCAAACCTTTCAAATTTATGTGGGCATCCACTCCACGATTCTATTGCACTAGCGCTTTTTACAAATGCCAAGTCCAGTTTTGACGGAATTTCGTCATTGATAAAGGATGAGTGGGTGAAGGTGTGTGAGCCTGTGGCAATATGACGCTGATTGGTGATTGTATGAGGAAAAAGTAGTTTAATATTATTTCCACTGGCTCTCAGTTTTTCCACTGCCAAAGCAATAGAACTCATAACCTGTTGTTTGCATACATGTAGTATTGCCGAGGTGAGGGAGAGAGTTACATCAGGATTGGCAGCAAGTTCTTTTCTCAATATGAAATTAGATGGAGCAAGTGTCAATTTTATATCCACTTTAATATTGGGTGATAGCCATAGGGGTATATTAAATATTTCATGATATATTTTTCTAACTAGATTTAATTCACTAGTTGTAGCATTTTTAAGTGCATCTGTACTATCAGTATTAGTAATATATTCATATCCATTGGAGGTGCCTCTCAATTCCTTGTATGACTTGGGTGTCATCAGCATGAATTGTATATAGCTTGTATAATTTGAGAGATTGTTGCTTATAATCACCAGCGTGCCATTTATGTAGACAGTGATTTGACGAAATAAATTATGTAATACACAATTTTCATATGATATTCCATTCGCAAGAATTGGCAATGTATTATCGGATTTTCGGACTTTCATTCGTAAATCTATAAATGTCGAAGACATGTCCATAAAGTAGTCTTCATTGGAATAAATTTGAAAGTGGATATTATCGGAGAGGGGTTGTTGTGGATAAAATTGTTCATAGTATCCATGTTTTACACTCACTTCAACATTTTCTGCATTGAATAGATTCAATGAGGAGGTGATTGAAGGTTGGGAATCCTTATGTGGTAGATATGACATCTTAGGAAAAGAAATCTAGTCTCGATCTAACAATTCTCTTACTGGGGCTTCTTCTTCTGTTTACTGTACGTGTCGACTTTTTCCTTCTTTTCTTTGACGGGGGTGGTGTCTTTCGTTTCTGTCCTGAGTAGAGACTGATGAGTGGTGTACTGTTTCTTGACCTTTTTAAACCTTTTCCATTTTGTTTTGATCTCTCGCCAAGGGTTCGCGCACTGGAGCTAAGATTTTCCGAAGCACTTTTTTTAAAATCCTTGCCAGAGCTCCAATCGTAGAGTGTAGAGAATGCAAAATCTGTCGCAGCCGGTACAATATATTTTCTAGCCAGAGGTAGTGCAGAGCGAAACAGCTTAGCAAACCAGCTGCCAAGACCATTGTCAGACATCGACGAGCAACCTTTGTAATAGTCCATTCCATTACCATGTTGTCTTGAGCCAAGAGTATTAATATAACAGTCAATATCCGGACAAATGAATAGCACTTTTATATTAGACATCTTGTTGTTGAACGATGGATCGAAACTGGCATGCAATCACAGCCAAACCTTTTGATATTGCTAGAAGATCACCTAATTCAGTTCTTAGTGTTAACTGACAGAGTTCCAAATAGGAAGAGTTTACGGGGATATACTGAAGATGCTTTATATTGTAGTGGTGAATATGTTCATGATTGGTTTTTCGCTCAAGAACTCGTAGGAGGGGAACATTGCTATTGCCAACCCGGGATGTTTCCACAAATGAAGCGTAGAGAAATATACAAGTGTCCGTGGAGAAGGCAGGCGGGTAGTCAGCAAAAATAAAATTAGTGTTTCCAGCACTTTTTCCATTGATTATATTGAGCTTAAAGCTAAGAACATCTCTCAGATTATAATTGAGAATAACCTTTTCATCAGCAATGGGTGAACTAATGTAGATCTTGCCCTCCTCCTTTGGATAGTTGAAATGAAAAGCTCCTTTTTTACGAGCGGAAATTCTTTTATTGATAGAACGACATAAATCATTCATACAGGAGAGTTCTTCGTAGGGTAATTCAATATATGGATAATTCATCTAATTGATCTTTTGAATTTGTTCTTGATCGCCTGAGGGTGGCGGCCAATCATAGGGTCTAATTTTTATATCATATTTGCGATGTTTTCTCAGGATATCATATGTATTTTTGAGAATCATACTTTCCATCGTCGAATTTGATGGTGGGGGAGAGTTTCGTCCAAAAATCACTTGTTCTATCCAAGTCATTGTAGAGAGGATCAGAAACATTGGACATGAAAGTCACATTGAAATCATTGGGCATTGTTAATATCTTCAACACTGACCCAAGAATCAAAATCAGAGTTGTATCCTAGCCAGCGAACAAGCAACTGTCTCTTGCCCCTGCTAGTTTGACTCTTTAATATCTTTTCAATTTGATAAACTTCACTAGTGTTTCTAACTTTTTGTTGTTCATATTCATAAAAACCGCCTAGAATATCATCATCTTTGATGTCTCGCAGTCGATACGTCGTGGGTGAAGTGTCTAGGATTTTGAACCCCTTAAAAAGTTCAGTGCTCCATAAATAATTCCCCTTTTCAAAAATATTGGTGGTTCGAATAATTCGAACAGTATCACCAACATTGAATTTCTCCTTCACATTTTTTTTTTGACTGGAATATTGATTTTGAAAAGCATCAAATGTATTTTCCCTGCAATGAACGTCCCGAGGGCTTGAGTTCGACAGAGATCGATGTGGTCTTTGGTTGTATATTTGCATGATTGTATCTAAATCATGAATAAAAGCAGCAGTATTTTTCAGCGTGCAATATCTTGAAATTAATAGACGAATTGTTCTTATCAATCGTTCAGCCAATGCAGCCTTTATCGGGCTGTGACTATGATAAAGTATTGTATTATGTTTCAATAGAATCTTTTGCACATGAGGATTAACAAATTCACTACCGCGATCCAATTGAATTTTCTATAGCAATCCTGTTCAAGAATACTTTCTAAAGCATGAGCAACTTCAACACCTCTCTTTGATTGCAATGGAATGGCATAGGCATAGCGACTAAAGACACTGATTGTAACTAGAATATATTTGTAGGGTGTATTGTGACGCCGTTGAATCGCGTCTAAAGTTAAAAGATCACTTTGCATTATAAGCAGAGGGAAAAGGACCTTAGTTTGTCGATATTGTTTACCACGAAGCCTGTGATTCCGATGCAGTGTGTAACTCGGTTCATTTTCTAGATACTCTTTTGCTTTTTTTTTTAATGTGCTGCCATCTATGTTAGAGGCAACTTTAGAAAGTGTTGTGGGGGAACTTAGACTTCCCGCTTCACCAATATTTTCATAAACATGTTTCAGAACTTCATCCATTTTGAATGCAAACACGTAGTGTAATGTCCACTCCCCTTTTGCACACTGGAGGGTAAATCAATCCGTCTTCGCTTTTGACTAGCCGTCATCGTTGGTGTTATAAAATCATTGCTGCTGTTGCTGCTGCTGCTAGTATTTTCTAAGATTGAATCTTCTTCTTTTTTAAATGGTGGTGTTGGCGTTGTCGGAGGACTATGTTCTCTTAGTTTCTTTAAAATTTGCTTATTGCCAATAAGACGTTTGGGGAAGCTTGATGCATTTAGAAAGGTGTATAGATTATTGTCAAATGATAAAAGTCCTTTACGATTCGTCACCATATCACAAATTAAATCAACTAGATTATAACTTTTTTCTTGGGTTTATATTCGTTTCCCTGTGCTATCGACTTGAACTTGATGATCACCACCAGTTTCCAACATGAGATATGTTAATATTCTTTTACTCTGTTCACGATAGGTCACTGGCAATAGGTTTCCAATTGTTGTCATTATGGAATTCAATTCCTTCTCCTTTGATTGCACTGCTGAATGTTGAGGAGATGTTTCCTGTTTAGGGGGATTTGTGACGATGGTGGTGGATCGCTCACGATAAGGTCTATGTTTGTCCACACGTCGCATTGCATTTTGAAGTAAAACTAGCTTTTTATCATCAGCAATATTCTCATCATTAATGAATTTGCTTAGATTATCTTCAAAATGTTCCACGGGCGAGAGGACAAGTTCAAATGGCGTCAATTTATAGGGCTTAGCCATCTAGAGAAAACTGTTTAAAGTCCTGCAATTATTGGCAGTAAAAGTGTAAAAAACCTACCACCCTCTTGAAGGAGACGTTTTCTTTTAAAAATTTTCCCCTTGTTTTTGCAAGCCAAGGCACGTACTGTGGAACGATGTTGCTTTGTCTGTTGTCTAACACCTTCTGGCAAGTGTACATTGCCCTCAGTTTAATTTAAACGAAGTTCAGATATTAGATTAATGAAATCATTGTCAACACCATGTTTTAGTATAGCCTTCCTGAGTGGAGGTTTTGAAGTGCCTAAAACGGAAAATAAATGCCGTTGTTCGTGTAGTTTCTTCAGTGTCATGATGGCAACTAATAGCCTTTTCTACTGTTCACTGGAAGATATACAGTAATTTCTTTGTCGAAAATATCTGTGACTACACGTAGATCCTTGGGTGTGCTCTGATTAAGATCTAGCAAAATGTACCCGTGTTGCTTATTTTTTTTTTGCCTGAGTGTACGCTGACAGCAGAAATTTGGGAGCGCCGGGATATATTTGCTTATGGAGAGTTATTAGCGAGCTAGAATCACGAACAACTCGGTAGATAATATAGATGGTGCAATTCAAAGCAAGGGTTCTCAAACATTTGCTCTGATGAAATAGATTGTGTAGAACTACGGTTATGGAAATGTGTTCATGATGAGAGCGAACGGTAAACAGCTTCAGCATATCCTGTGAGAACTGTTCAATTGATTCAGCCAAATCATCAATAATCAGCCATGAGTTTGGTTCAATACTATTGAAAACATCAAGTCCCCGTATGAATTGTTTTTGTATGGATGTGGCAATAGCTTTTATTTGATTGTAGGACTCTTGCCATATACTATAGCAATAATAAATTTTCTTTGGTTTTTCCAAAAACATTTTATTACAATTTTGAATTATTTTAGCTAAAAGTGTCGTTTTCCCAGACATTGATGGGCCACACAGAAACGACCTGAATGGTGTTTTAAATTGATACATACTGCTGTTGACAACAGTCGGACTACAACTAACTGTAAACTATAGATGTTCAATGAATAAGTAACAATAATTTTCCCATTGATCTATCTACCTTAACAAGAACAACAAAAACACTTTTTTTGTACAACAAGAACAACTACTCTATTTGTACAACAACATTTTTTTTAATATTATACAAAAACACTTGTTGAACAAGAACAACAACAATATTTATTAACACGAACAACAACAACATTATTATTATCAAAAATATTTTTTTTGTACACCTACAGTAATAGTACACACACATTTTTGTACAACAGCACTATTTGTACAACAACAACATTTTTCACTTAAAAAAACAACATGAACACTAACAATAGCACAGTTAAACACTATGATTTCAAAAGGATACCCCCCACCCCCTCCAAGCCGAAGGCCAGCCACGGTCGGGACCCCCACCCCCCGGGAGCCGCAGGCCGAAGGGCGGCCGCGGGAATTTCTTATACACTAGTCGCCGTCGCTGCTGTAGCAGGTAAGGTTAGGTTAGAGCATTTAAGTTAATTTATCAGGTTGGGTTAGGTTGGAGCACTTATGTTAATTTATCAGGTTAGGTTGGAGCATTTAAGTTAATTTATCAGGTTAGGTTAGGTTTGAGCATTTAGATTAATTTATCAGGTTAGGTTTGGGTTAGGTTAGGTTAATTTAATTTATCCAGACCAAGTTGGTTGCGATAGTCTACACATTCAACCCGATGCCGAAGGCCGGCCGCGGGCGGGACCCCCCCCCCCCCGGGAGCCGCGGGCCGAAGGCGGGCCGCGGGGGGGCCCCCCCCCCCCTGGGAGCCGTGGGCTGAAGGCCGGCCCCAGGAAATTTGTATGCAATAGTCGCCGTCGCTGCTGTAGCAGGTTTGGTTAGGTTGGAGCATTGAAGTTAATTTATCAGGTTGGGTTAGGTTGGAGCATTTAAGTTAATTTATCAGGTTAGGTTAGGTTTGAGCATTTAGGTTAATTTATCAGGTTAGGTTTGGGTTACGTTAGGTTAATTTAATTTATCCAGACCAAGTTGGTTGCGATAGTCTACACATTCAACCCGGTCTGAAATTCGATAGTGGCCGTGGGGGAGTACACTTACACCATTCTCGAGCACAAAGACTTTGTCGGATATACACGACATGACATTCTTTTGAACTCTAACAGTGTAGTTTTTATACTGCAGAGAGTGAATTGCTAGCACCGTTGCACTCGGCACTAGGCTACTCTCTACACAGTTTCTGTAGACACTCATGTTGGAATTGTTTTTTACAAAATGTGTAGGCACCCCTTTACACGTCTGTTTTACATCTTTGTTGTGAGTTTCCACGCAATAAACTTTAGGACCGAGGAACATCCCATCTGATATCAAATCGCTCCCCGTCTGTGATTTTGACATGAGTAACTGATTGGGGGCCTGACGTTTAACCAACTCGGGGTAGATGGATGCATTCCAGTTAGTGAAATCCATCCGCGAGCTGATGTGTTTCCCATTTTCTAAATCTCCCAATAAATCCCCGGTTTTTACTTTTAACAGCAGAGAATCTGTATCCCCATAATAAACTTGAACCTCCCCCTCCCTTGGCCATTGTACCTTGCACACATTGTAAAAAAGGACAACATGAGCTTTTTGGAAATTTCAGGTTCTGAACTACCTCCAGCTATATTCTTGTTCAGCACCATATTTCTCTTTTTCCTGTGTAGAAGAACCAAGCTTGCCTCTATGCTTGTGAACGATGTAAAATTGGGGTATGCAATAATTCGTGCACATTCTTGGGGGTCAGTCACGACGTTACAAC
>JAQQPU010011262.1:0-28343 GCA_029168905.1 Artemia sp. Kazakhstan ARC1039 | reverse complement strand
TTTTTTGTCGGTAAGATAAACATGAAGTCTAAGAAAAATGTATCTCGACTCCCCTTAAACCTTCTCCACAGAGAAGGTTTAAGCTCCACAGTTCGCATGTATATCAATGACTGTACTCGACACCATCGAAAATAACCAACGCAAATCGAAACTTGGACCGTTGAATTGAAACCGCCAAGCAATTATATGCTTTGATTTTGGACAGCGAGCTCCTTAGTTGAAACGAGTTGATAATCCTGTCTTTTGTGTCGCTATGCTAAATCAAATGAAGATAATCCTAATTTTTTTTTTAAATTCATAGCATGCATTTAAAACATGGATTTTTTTTAAAAGAATTTGTGTTTAAAAATTAATTCTGGTTATAGAGTTCCGGAGCGACGAGCAATTATGGGGTTTTGGTATCTCATCTGATCTTTTAAGAAATTAATTTAAAAAAAAAACTTTCCGAAAAATAAGTTTTTCAAAGAAAAGTAAAGGCCATTTTAAACTTAAGTTCAGCAGATACAAATACCTGTTAAAATTCAAACTCAAAACGACCAGAAATTGCTATTAAAGAATAAATGAAACCCAAAACGAACAGAAATTAAATAAACAATCATGCCAAAAAACATACAACAAGTAATCATATAAATGAAATAGATCTTAAAGAGAGTGATGCTTAGATTGAATATGAAATTCAAGCTTAAAATGAAAAAGAAACATTTTGCTGTTGAAGTATAAATGAAACTTAAAACGAAGGTAAATTAAATAAACAATCAATGCAAAAAAACATACAATAGATATTAATCTAAATGAATCAATAAGTCTTAAAACGAGTAAAACTTAAATTGAATATGCAAATCGAGCTTGAAACGAACAAAAATCACTACAAACAAGAGTTGGGTATCGCCTCCTTCTCTCACTGTAAAAGTCTAAATACTACTGGGTCATTGGCGCTGGGGGCATATAAGGTTTTTATTGAAAGAATTGTCGAAAGTGATTGGAAGGCTCGACATTTTTATAGGAAAGATCGATGTGGGTACAATGTTTTATTTTTTGTTTTGTTTTGTTTAGACCGGGGCAATTCGTATCGAAGGAGTTTTCACAGGAAGCTCGAAAAGGGCTACTTCGATTGAAAATAGAAAGTCGAAATAAATAGTCGAAAGTTTAATAGTCGAAAGTGACTGGAGGGCAACTAGTCGCCCTCCCACGCCCACCCTCCTATTTACCCATTATGTTTAAAAACCAAATGTTGCCTTAAGATTAAATAAAAATGCACTTTGTTAATGCTAATTCCCAATAAGGCATCTCAGCAGTATCCCAAGAACGACTGAGGGTATTATGTTCAAACTTTCGGGGCTACTTCTGCTCTTAAAATTTAACCAAATCAAAATAGCGTAAGTGTATCCAAGCTATCAAAGAAAGTAAACATATTTTTTTTGTGAATGGTATCAAGTTTTTTATTTCAGGTCAACTAGAGGAGGTATGAAACTAAATTAAACACTATTTTTGTGTCCAGGTTTTTAAAAGGGTGTATGCTGTTTAAGATAGTTAAAAATTATTCTCCAGCATACAAATAGCAAGTCAAACTATAAAGTTTTGAAAAAACGAAAAGATTCAAAGTATTATTTTCTTTTTCCCTGAAAAGACTATGTCAATATAAAACGAACAGAAATTAACTAAAAAAACTTTTTCCACAAGATAAGTTTTTCAAAGAAAAGTAGAGAACTCTATTAAACTAAAAATGAGCAAAAATAAAATCAAATAATCTACCGAGCGTGAAACCAGCACAAATCAGCATCGATAAATAAATGAAACCCAAAACGAACAGAAATTACAATAATAAACGGGTCAAACTCAAAACAAGCAGAAATTAACATAAGTAGGACTCAAAACCCCTATGCCTTCCCAAGGCCAGAACATAATTTGCACTTTATTGAAAAAAATACAAATGAATGTGCATTGTCAGTTTAATCTACATATACTGATATTTTGTAATCAAAATGTTAATATTATTTGATTTATTAAAGTTATAAAAGTAAAAACATTTATGTTTTTTCAGTAAAGTGCAGGTTATGTTCTAGCCTTGGGAAGGCATAGGGGTTTTTAGCCTACTTATGCTAATTTCTGCTCGTTTTGAGTTTGACTCGGTTATTTATTGTAATTTCTGTTCGTTTTGGGTTTCATTTATTTATCGGTGCTGATTTGTGCTAGTTTCACCCTTAGTAGATTACTTAATTTTATTTTTGGTCATTTTTGGTTTAATGGAGTTCTTTACTTTTCTTTGAAAAATTTATTTTGTGGAAAATTTTTTTTTAGTTAATTACTATTAAAGAATAAAAGAAACCCAAAACGAACAGAAATTAAACAAACAATCAAAGCAAAAAACAAGCAACAAGTAATAATATAAATGAATAAATGGATCAAAAAAGGCACTAGCCGTTTTAATTTCCAATCGAATGATTCCTTTTTGAGTTTTCTGCGACAACACTTTCTATAAAAAAAAACCTTGTATCCCCCGAGGGCATAACTGACAACCCTTGCCCTGAGGGCTGTGGGGGGAGTGTCATCCTCAAAACATAATTTCCGGACTTTTTAATTACGTCGAACAAAATGGCTATCTCAAAATTCTGATTGGATGTGTTTGGGGAAATGGTGGGTGTGAGATGGATGTTAGTTATCCTCCAATCACTTCTGACTATTAAAAAGGGCGAAAGCCCTTCTAATTTCCAATCGAATGAGCCCTTTTTGAAGTTTTCACAACATCACTATCTATAAAAACCTTATAGCCTATGCCCCCAGTGCATAATTTACAACCCTTGCCCCGAGGGCTCTGAAGGGGTTATCATCCTCAAAGACCTAATTTCTAAAAGTTATGAATACGTTGAAAAAATGGCTATCTAAAACTTTTAATTGGATGTGTTTGGGGAAAAGGTGGGCGTGAGAGTGGGGCTAGTTGCCCTCAAATCACTTTTGACTATTGAAAAGGACACTAGCCGTTTGAAATTCCATTCGAATGAGCCCTTTTTCAATTTTCTACGACAAAGCTTTCAATAAAAACTTTATATGCCCCCAGGACATAACTTACCACTCTTGCCCTGAGGGCTGTTGGGGGGGGGGGGGTTTCATCCTCAAAGACCTAATTTCCAGAACTTTCAACTGTGTCGAATAAAATGGCTATCTCAAAATTTTGATTGGATGTGTTTGGGGAAAGGGTGGGCGTGAGAGGGGGTTAATCGCCCTTCAACACTTTTGACTATTAGAAAGGGCACTAGCTTTTTGAATTTTCAATCGAATGAGCCTTTTTTGAAGTTTCTACGTCAACACTTTCTATAAAAACCTTTTATACCCCCAGGGTATAACTTACAACCCTTGCCCTGAGGGCTGTGGGGGAGTGTTCTGCTCAAAAGCATAATTTCTATCTGGAAATCAACTACGCTGAACAAAATGGCTATCTCAAAATTTTGATTGGATGTGTTTGGGGAAATCGTGGGTGTGGAAGGGGTTTTATTTGCCTTCCAATCGCTTTCGACTATTAAAAAGGGCACAAGCCACTCCAATTTCCAATCGGATGAGCCCTTTTTGAAGTTTCTACGACAACTTCGATACGAACTACCCTGGTCTAAAGGAAAAAAAATAATACATTGTGCCAACATCGCTCTTTACTTAGGCTGCGCGTTTGCGCTGCCTTTGCTTTCTAGTATTTGTATCTGCTATTTGTATCTGGTATTTTAATTTCTGGTATTTTAACAGGTATTTGCATCTGCTGAGCTTAAGTTTAAAATGGCCTTTACTTTTTTTTGAAAAACTTATTTTTTGGATTTTTTTTTATTATTAATTTTTGTTCTTTTTTGATTGCAAAAAGTTTCAAGTTTTAAAAATTCCTTATTTCAAAATCAAACTTTAAAATCAAATCTTCATCAAAGTATCAAAACTGGTATCAAAGTAACAATATCAAAGTGAAAAAATGGGTTTGTGTCAACCTCGGAGTTTTTATTATCTGATGTTTGAACCATTTTTAACAAAATGGTTATCTCAAAAATTTTTATCGAATGGGTTTGGGAAAAAAAGGCGTGAGGGGGGGGGGGGGCTAATTGCCCTTCGATCTCTTTTGGATTATCAAAAGTGAACTAGAACTTTCTATTTTCAATCAAATGAGCCCTCTCTGAAGTTTATACGAGCACTCCTACTATAAGAACCATATATACCCCAAGAGTATAAATTACACGCCTGTCCCTGGGCCCTGGGACGTTGTTTCGACCCCGGAGTTTTAATATCTGATGTTTGACCTATTTTTAACAAAATGGTCACCTCAAATTCTTATCGGATGGGTTTTTCCATCCAATAAACCCAAAGGCGTGGAATGCGGGAGGGGCTAGTTGCCCTTCGATCTGTTTTTACTCTGAGAAAGTGAACTAGAACTTTTAATTTTCATTCAAATGAGCCCTCTCTGAAGTTTATACGAGCATCCTTTTCATAAGAACCATATACGGCCCCAAGACATATCTTACAATGCCTGCCCCCCGAGCCCTGGGGGGTGGTGTCGATACCAGAGTTTTTGTTATCTGACCTTTGAACTATTTTAAAAAATGGCTATCGCAAAATTTGTATCGGATTGGTTTGGGGAAAAAGGGCGTGGGGGGGGGGGCTTGAGGCCCTCCAATATCTCTTGGCTCTTTAAAAGTGAACTAGAACTTTCAATTTCCAGTCAAAGGAGCACTCTCCGAACTTTAAACAAGCATGCCTTCCACAAGAACCATATATGCCCCCGGAGCAATACTTACAACGCCTGCCCCGGGCCCTGGGGGGTTTCGTTGACACAGGAGTTTCTAGAACTTTGAACTATTTTTAACGAAATGGCCATACGTAAAGGAGTTTTAGTTATATAATCTTTGAACTATTTTTAACAAATGGTTACCTCAAAATTTTTATCAGATGTATTTGGGGAAAAAGGGCTGGGATGGGGGTATTGGGGTTAATTGCCCTCCGATCGCTTTTGAATTTGAAAATGGGCACTAGAACTCTTGATTTCCATTCGAATGAGACCTCTTTGAAGTTTATACGACGACCCCTTCTATATGAAGTGCCTCTGGGAAAAAATAAATGGATTGTTGGGGGAGGCTATCTGCCCTCCGATCACTTTTAACTCTTAAAAAGTGAATTATAACTTTTAATTTCCAATCGAATGAGCCCTCTATGAAGTTTATGCGAGCATCCCTTCCATAACAAGCATATATGCCCCAGGGTATAACTTACAACGCCTACCCACGGGCCCTGGGGGGTTGTGTCGACACCGGAGTTTTTGTTATCTGACCTTTGAATTATTTTAAAAAGTTGCTATCTCAAAATTTGTATCGGATTGGTTTGGGGAAATAGGGCTTGGGGGGGGGACTTGGGGCCCTCCAATATATTTTGACTCTTTAAAAGTGAACTAGAACTTCCAATTTCCAGTCAAAGGAGCGCTCTCCGAACTTTATACAAGCATACCTTCCATGAAAACCATATATGTCCCCAGAGCAATACTTACAAGGCCTGCCCCGGGCCCTGGGGGGTTTTGTTGACACAGGAGTTTTTCTTATCTGACCTTTGAACTATTTTTTACGAAATGGCCATATGTAAAGGAGTTTTAGTTATATAATCTTTGAACTATTTTTAACAAATGGCTACCTCAAAATTCTATCAGATGTATGTGGGGAAAAAGGGCTGGGGGGGATGTTGGGTTTAGTTGCCCTCCGATTACTTTTGAATCTGAAAAAGGGCACTAGAATTCTCGATTTCCAATTGAATGAGACCCCTTTGAAGATTATGCGACGACCCCTTCTATATGAAATGCCTCTGGGAAAAAAATAAATGGAGTGTGGGGGGAGGCTAGCTGCCCTCCGATAACTTTTGACTCTTAAAAAGTGAATTAAAACTTTCAGTTTCCAATCAAATGAGCCCTCTATGAAGTTTATACGAGCATCCCTTCCATAACAACCTAATATGCCCCAGGGCATAACTTAAAAAGCCTACCCACGGGCCCTGAGGTGCTGTGTCGACACCGGAGTTTTTTTTATCTGAACTTTGAACTTTTTTTAACAAAATTTGTATCTCAAAATTTTTATTTCATGCATTTAGGGCGAGGAGGGGGGGGGGGCTAGTTACCCTCCGATCTCTTTTGACTCTTAAAAAGTGAACAAGAATTTTCAATTTCCAATCAAGTGCGCTCTCTCCGAAGTTTATACGAGTATCCCTTCCATAAGAACTATATATGCTCCCAGAGCATTATTTACAACGCCTGTCTGCGGGCCCTGGGGGGTTGCGTTGACACAGGAGTTTTTCTTATCTGACCTTCGATCTATTTTAACGAAATGGCAATTTTAAAAGTTTTATCGGATGGGCTTTGGGAAAAAGAGTGTTTTGTGGGGGGGGGGGGGCTGGTTGCCCTCGAATATCTTTTGACTCTTAAAAAGTGAATTAGAACTTTGAATTTCCAATCAAATGAGTCCTCTCTGAAGTTTATACGAGCATCCCTTTCATAAGAACCATATAAGCCCCCAGGACAACACTCAAAACGCCTACCCCTCGGGCCCTGGGGGGTTGTGTTGACACCAGAGTTTTTGTTATCTAATTTTTGAACAATTTTTATCTCAAAAACTGGCTATCTCAAAATTTGTATCGGATGGGTTTGGGGAAGAAGGGCCTAGGGGGGGGGGCCTAGTTGCCCTTAAGTCTCTTGACTCTTAAAAAGTGAACTAGAACTTTCAATTTCCAATCAGATGAGCCCTCTATGAAGTTTATAGGAGCATCCCTTTCATAAGAACCATACATGCCTTTAGGGCATAACTTATAACGCCTTCCCCCGAGCCCTGGCGGCTGTATTGACACTGGAATTTTTCTTATCCGACCTTTGAAGTATTTTCAATAAAATATCTATCTCAAAATTTTCCTCAGATGGGTTTGGAAAAAGAAGACGTGAGGGGGGGGGGGGGCTAGTTGCCCTCGGATTTCTTTTGACTATTAAAAAGGGATTTCGAACTTTCAATTTCTAATCAAATGAGCCCTCTCTGAAGATTATACGAGCATCCCTTTCATAAGAACCATATATGTCCCAGGGCATAACTTACAACGCCTGCCCCCCGGCCCTGGGGGATTGTGTCGACACTTGAGTTTTTTATCTGACTTTTGAACAATTTTTAACTTAATGGCTATCTCAAAATTTTTATCGGATTCATTTGGGAAAAAAGGGGTGTGGGGGGGGGGCTTGTTCCCCTCCAATATCTTTTGACTCTCAAAAACTGAACTTTCAATTTTCAATCAACTGAGCCTCCTCTGTAGTTTTTACGAGCTTCCCTTCGATAAGAACCATATATTCCCCAAGGGCATAACTTATAACGCCTGCCCTCGGGCCCTGGGGGGCTGCGTCGAATCTGGAGTTTTCGTTATATGTTCTTCGAACTATTTTTAAAAAAATGGCTATCTCAAAATCCTTATCGGATGGGTTTGAGGAAAAAAGGGCAAGGAGGGAGGAGGGGGCTAGGTGCCCTCCAATCTCTTTTGACTCTTAAAATGTGAACTAGAAGTTTCAATTTTCAATCAAATGAGCCCTCTTTGAAGTTTATGCGAGAATTCCTTCCATAAGAACCATATATGCCCCCAGGGCATAACTTACAATGCCTGCCCCCCGGTTGTGTCGACACCGGAGTTTTCGTTATATGATCTTTGAACTATTTTTAACAAAATATCCATCTCAAAATTTTTATCGGAGGCATTTGGAAAAAAGAGGCGTGGGGTGGTTTCCCTCCGATATCTTTTGACGCTTAAAACGTGAACTACAACTTTCAATTTCCAATCAAATGAGCCTTCTCTGAAGTTTATACGAGCATTCCTTCCATAAGAACCATATATGCCCCAAAAGCATAAGTTATAACCCTTGCCCTGAAGACTGTGGGTGGAGTGTCCTGCTCAAAGATATAATTTCCAGAACATTCAACTACCTTGAACAAAATGGCTATCTCAAAATTCTGATTGGATGTGTTTGCGGAAATAATGGAGACGTAGAAGGGGTGTTAGTTGCTTTCCAATCACTTTCGACTATCGGGCATTAGCCATTTAAATTTCCAATCGATTGAGCCCTTTTGAAGCTTCTACGACAACGCTTTCTAAAAAAAAACATATGTCCCCAGGGCATAACTTACAACCCTTGCGCTGAGGGCTGTGGGTTGTCATCCTCAAAGACCTAAGTTCTAGAATTCCCAACTACGTTGAACAAAATGGCTATCCCAAAATTTTGATTGGATGTGTTTGGGGAGAAAGTGGGCGTGAGAGGGGGGTTAGTTGCCCTCCAATCACTTTCGACTATTAAAAAGAGCCACCCGCTGATCGTTCGAAAGACAAAGGGTCCATTAGTGAATTCTTTCAGAGCGAATCATCAATTCTGTCACTGTCAGGGCGAATTCATTAGCGAATCATCTAAAGCCGTCGAGAATTTGTGATCTGACAGCGAAATTTGTATGAAAAGACATTGAAATTTTACTTCCATTTTCGGTGAGTTTGTCAATCAAAGCAGGTGGTACTAAAGCAGCCAAATTACTCAAAGGAAAATTACTTTGAGTTGATATTCAGAATTTTTTGAGTTTAGAGAATGTACCTGAACTTTGAAAAGAAAATTTTCGCTCCGTTTAGTCGAAAAAACAAAATTCACACTATCTAGTGATGTAAGCTAAATATCTCTGTCTCCTGCACAAAACGGGGGAAGTAAAATGAAGCTAAGACTTCCGGGAAAGCAGTTTTCGGCTTTTAGTTTCTTGTCGATTATTGTGATCTATTAATCCGAGCTCTACAAATTATGGCACGCCCAATTGGATCTTAATTGTTTCACCACACAAACTAAAAAGGTTCATAATGGACCACATAGAGTTATTCTTCAACAGGGACTCATTGTCTTAATGAAAAAAGTGGATTTTTTGTTAGTTTTCTAAATAAATTTAACTTTTCTTATATTTTTGCCTTTTGAGCTTTAGAGCAATAAGCGATTGCGCTGCTCTCAACATCTTAAACAGTAAAAAATCAAAATTCTAGAATATGATTTAACGTAAATTTCTTATAAAAACGTAATTTCTTATAATCAGATAATTCAAAATTCATATATATTCAAATAAATTATAATGAATCAAAATTCTTGTATATTCTCTGTATTAGTTGCTTTAGACCCTAACTATCTTAAATGTTCATTCAACAAAAGGTTTTGTAATTTCATAGAATATTTTGATTTTTGAAAAATAGTAGTTTTTGATCTATTTTATATGTACAGAAGATGCGCAGAAGATTTTCTATTTTCAAAGGTCATAATCAATTTAATCACCTTAGAGGTTTCTGTTAAGAAATTTTTTTTATTGAAACTGTCTGTATCATTAACTTGTCAACCATTTAGTGACTTCAAACATCCATTGAACTAACACCCCTCAGTTGATTATCGAAAAAAAAGACATTAATACAAACAAACTATTGGACAAATAGGTGACGATGGATGACGAAACTTACTTTGGAAACGGGATAGAGATTTATTAATTCTAATGTTAGGGTCAGCCAGCTTATACAAATGAATAATTTTACGGTTTCGTTGTCCAAGGGAGCAAAGGTAAAAGATATTTAGCAAATCTGAAGAAGATTGATCGTAGGTGCTTTGTATCTGTAATTTTAAAGAATTTCCAGAAAGGAGCAATGTAAAGCAGATGTGGAAGGGCTGTGGTGTTATAAATGGATGCTAGAAGGTAACGGTTGAAACGTAGTTTGCTTTTTACGATTCCAGCGTACGAAATGCTAATTTTAGGCTCAACGTGAAAAATCAGCAAACGACGTGTGTGGCTGATAGATGTGCCAATTTGAAGGCCCAGGTATGTAATATGGTCTGCGGATTTAACAAGAGAACCGTCCAGATTTAGGAGAGAACTAGAGGGATTTCACCAATTGAAAAGGACATTTTCAGTTTTCTCAGTATTAAAAGACAGCCCGATTCTAAATATTCATATTTGAGGATTTTGAAATCCTGCTCAATGCAATGGATCGTACGGGTAAGACTCAAGATGTCATCAGCATAACAAATAAGAGATATATCGATTCTCCCAAGAATGCATGAAGGAAGACACTTTGTCTGAGCATCCAGGACCCCCAGGACCCTATTATTAAATAGGATTGGGGAAGTGATAGTTCCCTCTCTAGGCCCTTAGTTAACGAGAATGGGGACTGAGGAATCACAAGCATATTCGAGGGATTCGAAGAGTTTATCCTCACATGAGAATTAATGCACTTGTTTTGGGATATGTGAAGAGCCGAAAGCAGGGGAAAACGGGGTGAGAGTTTTAAATGCACTCTAAGATTCCTATATAAATCCCTGAGGACAAGGACAACTAATGGGTTTACGCCTCGCTTTGCCATGTGAAAAAGCATGGTCGAATGAATCAAGGAATCGAACGCATGTTTAACGTCATGTCCAGCGAGGATCAGACTTTCACCCGAAGATTCAGCGTCGGCGATGGCAGTAAAAACTACTGTAAAAGCATGAAAACAGCAAAGATTAACCTGAAAACTGAACTGATATGGGGGAACGTAACATTTCTGTCTTAACTCATCAACAAAAAGGAACTCGAAAGGTTTGCATATCGTAGTAAAGACAGTGATGGGACGGAAAGGGGAACATTGCAACTCAGATTTTCCTTTTTTGGGGATCGGAGTAAGATCACCAATGCAGAACGAGGAAGGAACAATATCCGTAACAAATAGCATTTGCATGAGAAGCCTGAAGTAAGGCACCAATACATAACTTCCATTAATGATGTGTAAAGGGCTCACCTTATCTATCCCACAAGACGCTTTCTTTTTGAGTGGGTATATGACTGTTATGACAGCGTCACAAGTAACAACAAATCAAAGTCAGGAGATTCATCAATGAAGTTGTAAAGCACGTCACAAAATTGTGACTCTACAAAAGGATCAGGCTCAGAAAATTTGTTTGAAAAATTAGATATCCATTCGGACAAAGGAACGTCATTCGGGTCTCGGAATTGGAGGAGATGGTATGAGATAATAGCTTCCACAGTAGATCAGGTGAATGCCGGACCTTCTCGGAATAAAGTGTCTGCACTTTAGATCGATGAATGGCAAGTTCCTTAGCAAAACATTTTTTGGACACTTTTCCCAGTTCATTGACTATTCCTGGATAAACTACGATCAAACACGGGATTTTCAGTTTAAGGACATCACGAAGACAAGAGTTAAGTTTACTAACTGCTCATAGGCAATGTCTCCATAATTTGTACCAAAACTTAGCACGGTCACAAGCTTCAGACAGCGCTAGATTTCCTGACCACCCAGGAACTTGGGTGCCAACATCAAATTTTTTTAAGAGGAACTGCCCTTTTTTCAGCACACAAAAGTGCATGGCAGATTTCTGCGGAGTGGATATCAAGAGTTAATCCAACTTCATTAATGTCTTTATTAGAAGAATTTTGCAGAAGATGAAATGGAGCTCGGATTTTGTTTTGGATGCTATCTGAAGTTTCGATGAAGTGAGATGTGTCGATTTTTTTCCAATCGCGACAAGTATACCACTTATGCCGGTGAACAATATGAGCCTGTAACACTAGAATCTGAGAAGCTTCTGGTTTAAAACTAGAAGCCATAGAAAGGTGGTCTGAAACTTGAAATGTAGAAATTACCTCAACACAAAGTATTTCAGGGTTATATGACACAACGTGGCCAAGGTTAGATGTGCAAGAGGAATAATGAATGTAAGTAAACTGAGCAGATTTCTGTTGAACTTTAAAATCATCACCAACTATTCCTAATAGTAAAGAAGCACGGATAGAAGCTGAAGACAACCTGCAATTTAAATCACAATTAAAATCACCTACGATCAAACACGGGATTTTTAATTTAAGGACATCATGAAGGTAAGAGCTAAGTTTACTAACTGCTAATCTGAAATCTCTCTCATAATATTCATCTTTGTAATCGGTGGGTAAATACATATATATTTCTGCGCATTTATCAACTCAAACAGCTAAAAAACTATCACTAGAAAAGAAAACACTAGAATTAAGATTCGATGATACATAAGTAGCAATACCACCAGAAGCTCTGCCTTTAGAAGCACTACGTTTAGCTGGAACCGAAAAAGTTTTGAAGTTGGCACTGATGTCAAGTAAACCAAGGCTCTGGTTGGTCAGGAAATGTTCCTACAAACACGGAATATCATGATTATGAAGTATATTCTCAAGAAAAGATATCTTTTTTGAACATCTATAGAAAGATCCAGTGCCAAAAGATCGAATCATAAACCACTTGTATTTGGTTTCCATACCCTCAAGGAGTTTAAAGAGCCCCTGGTCTGTATTTTCTTTTAAGTATTTCTAAGAACGTGTTTTTCATTTTCAGTGTCAAAAGATTGACAGTGTTACGGAGCTACTAAGTCAAAGTGAGTCGGCAATTCGATGCTTTAAGGCTGCGTTCAGACTATCAGATTCAGAGCTCAACGTGTGGATTGAACTTGGATCCTTTGCTTACGTCATACATAGTTTTTGTAAGCGATTCTTGAATTCAAGTGAGGGTGCAAAGTTGAATATGGAAAGTTTTGAAAAAGTCCAAAGGAACATTGGAATCATGCTCAGTGAATCGAAGATGGCATTTGAAATGTCTAAGAAGGTATGTTTTTCTACCTCTTTTTTACGTTTTCTGTCATTCTGAAGAGGTAGCCTGACTCAATGGTACAGATAGTAAAGACTGCAAAATATATGTTTTTTATTGATGTTAAAAAGCAACTATTTGTAAAAGGAATGTTTTTCTCGTCTACAAGATGCGGTATTGGCAGTTTTTATATCGATAGCTCAAAGTTCCGGCTATTTCTGCATTAGAGATAAATATATATACCCTAGTTTGAATAAATTGAGACTTTCAGTTATTTTGAGACACAAATAGGGGGTGTGAAAGCAGACTACGCAATTCAAGCAAGTGCATTTCACTTGGTTGGTTTACAAATATAAATTCGTATAACTGAAGTCGTAAAGTCTAGCGGTTAAACGGCTAACGGCCCAACGGCTAAACAGCTATTGGTTTAATTGCTAAAAAGGTCAAACGGCTTTTAAATTTCTGTAGCCACACTCTAATGTACTACCTGGGTGTCTGAGTGGCTTAGAAGAAATCTCTGTTTCCTTTAAAAGAAACTTGAAAAATGATTTATGGGACGGGTGCCTTTTAATGTTAAAGAATTGAAATCTTATCATATTTAAAGTTGTCAGCTTAAATATTTCAACAGAAGATTTATTTGTGAAGATTAATATGCTTGATTTCAATAGTAAGGCTCTTATTCCGAATTTTTCAATTTTTAAATGATTAAATGATTTATCAATTGTTATAATTTTGTATGTTTTAAAACTCTTACTGATATTTAATGATTTAAATCTTCTTTTGATTTTACAATGATATCGATTATTATAATTCTATTTCCATTCTAAAGTTTATACATTAACTTTTAATTCTTATAACGTTTTAAAATCAGTACCAGGGGACCGAGCTTCGCTTGGTGGAAAGAAAAAAAAGTTTTATTTTAGCGTATGTCGCAAAACAACATAAATTTCATTTTTTTTTTATTCGGCAAACCTATTGCATATTTATACCAACAATTTGTTCTATACTAGCGACCATCAAAATAAAAAAATATTTGACTCAGATACTCACTCACCTTCAGCAAAAATTTATCATGACTACTCCAAGTATTTGTGAAGTCCTTTATATTGCAAACTTTTTTTCAAGGTCCTAAACAAATCTAGCTTATTAGCTAGTTTATAGTCAAGTGCTGTATTTCACTACCTGTGAGAATGAAACCATAGATACAGCAAATTTGGCAAAAATCCAATTTTAGTCGCATTAGATTAAATCCTTTTACCATCGCGTTCATGCCGATTCAGTACCTTCTTTTATCTGTGTTTTCTGGTTTTCTCTTGCTTTTATCTAGGTGATCTTTGATTTCTCAAATTCCGGAGAATTCATTTAAAGAGGCGGAGCCAGTTAACCAGCGCCTTTGCAAAGTATATGTGGCGCTGCAGTAATAGTGTGTCATTGTGGCGTGAATTGCTTGGAGTATCACACTTTAGCAATGAAATGCCGAGTTCCGCTGTTCAAGTAAAAACACTGTTCAATTTAGATTCACGAGCTTATTTTCTCTGGGAAAAGGTTGAAAATGTCCCCAGGGGGGATGAGGGTTGGTGCCACGTGGATGATGGAGGGGGAGGTGTGTAATACCATGGTGGCTTGGAGTGTTTTGGAGGATTTTATGATAAGCTTGGCTTGCAAAAATTTGAATCAATGGGCAGGAGTATAATTTTGTAACAGGAACTGTCTGAAAAAATGTCTTGGGGGTGATGGGGCGATGTCAGAGGGGTGTCGTATGCTATCCATAGTTAGTCAGGGTGGCATGTATTGCCTTGGACTAGTACACTATAGAGCTCAAAGATAGGGTGGGTGGTGTTGAACGAATTTTTCGGGAGAAGCGATACGCCAAAGAAACGATGCGGTTTCGTTAAATGCTCCCAACATGCCCTAAATTTAGCTCTGGTACCAATTCCGCCCTCTGGAAATAATTGCTAGGGGGAGGGTGGAGTGTATTGTCATGATGGTGTGAAATATTCATAGTCTTGGCTCAAAGAAACAGAGCATTTTTGTTAAAAGCTCCTAGCATGGCTTAAATTTAGCTCTGATATCAACTCCGCCCTCTGGAAATGATTGCTAGGTGGGGTGTATTGTCATGATGGTGTGAAATATTCATAGTCTTGGCTCAAAGAAACAGGGCATTTCGTTAAAAGTTACTAACATGGCTTAAATCTAACTCTAATATCAACTTCGCCCTCTGGAAATGTTTGCTTGGACCCCTGCCCTCCTATCCTTTTTAATTTTCGCATGTTATTGTTTATATTTTATCCTATGACAGGTTTTTTCACGTTTTGTTCTTGTTTATCGTTTTTTTTTTTGTTCCATTTTTTTATGTTTTTCAGGTTTTATTTTTTGGTTTTTGTGTGTTTTAACTACTTTTTTCTGTGTTTTAATATTGTTTGTAAATTCTTTTGAAATAATAAACCTTTTATTTACAATAAGCTTAATCCTTCAGATTATTTGTTTAGCACGATCAGAGTGTTTACACAATTTAAGCATTCCTTCCATCTTAATTGCTACAAATAAATTTAGAGTAATTGTTTTTAAAAATAAATGGTCCCTCTGCGCGTTTTTCATTATCGATGTTACGCCTGGTCAAGAGAAGACCGACATGAGCTTGGAATCCCGGTAGATGTGTTATGGAATATACAGAGGTGTGTCTTGAGACGTCACGGGAATCTGTTATTTCTTGAAAGTATTTCCCTAATAAAGAATATTAGGAATGGCTTGTTAGTCCTGATGGTTGGATCGCTATTCTATTGGAAGGGAATTGACCTTTCAAGCCCCAGTGAAGAAAAAGAACTAAAGAGAAAAAGAATAAAAAAAAGAAACGCTTTGAAGCTTTCGGACGAAAAATAACATGCCGAAAAGGTATTCTGTGACAGTGATGGTTGCGCTTTCATTACTTGATCTCGCATATGGTATGTACTGTCATGCGGGGATTCCTCATGGGCCCTGACGTTAGATTACATAAAATTGTGTCATCCATATTAGACCTGAGCGTTTGAAACTTGGTGTGTCGTGTGACGTCATTGGAGTCAAGAGGGATGTGTCATGGGAGTCTTGCCAACTTTGTTCCCTTTAATAGAACCGGTGACCGGAATCGACAAAAATGGACGAGGGTGTGTCGTGACGTAACAGGGCACCTTTAAAATCCCATGTTAATTTCCATGTCCGACCATTTAAACAGGGGTGTGTCGTGGGAATCATGCCAACTGTATTCCCTTTAATAGAACACCTGGAAACTGGGACATGTTGCGGGGATCTTCCCAACCGACCGGCAGAAGCAGGTGACCGCATTTTCCAGATGCGAGGGACTCCATTTATTGCTACTTGCGTATTTTAGCGACCACACTCTGATTAATCATATAAAAAATATTGGAATTCCGGGAATGTTGCCAGGGATGTCATAACGTCAGAGGGCGGGAATCTTGCCAGCTGACCGCTAGAAGCAGGGATTCTGTTACCTAACAGGACATGCCGTAGAAATCTTATGGAGAAAGGGATGGCATGTCTTTGAAATCCTGGGAGGACATGTCTTTGAAACTGGAACCCTCTCACTACTTATAGGGTATGGTTTTAATTGGTCTCTGTTATTAAAGTTTAGTTGGTCAAACCCCACATTTTGCAGTGCCGTTGAAGATTTCACGAACAAAGTAGTAGACCACTGGCTTATTGACCAATTCTGTAGCCATCATTTATTTAGCTGCTCGTGAAGCTTCCTTGGGGTTCGTAAATCTACTGTTGGAAAATTCAAAGGCATGCTCAGTGGGATCACCATAGCATTAATCCACTTTATGTCGTTAGTAAACATTGTGGAACTTTTCAACGCGTTGCTCAGCAGCCAACCCGATATTTTGGCCAAGCCTTCAAGACTAGTGTAGCAGATTAAAAATTGTCTTTGTGTGACTAGATTAACCTAGAACCTAAAAAGATAAAAGTGAAATCTTGATTTGTGTGCTGCTGGAATAGAAAACCCCTAATAGAAAACCCAACAGATCTCTCTTCTAGGAATTCGAACGGCATTTTCTTAGCGCTTATAATTTGTCTCCGTCATCAGGTTTTTAGCTTGATTTGTTTAGTTTATTTCTTAGTGCACAAAAAAACTCTTTTAGGATTGAATTAGCTAAAATTCCTCTTTTGCTTGAATTTGAGTAGCATTCTCGAGTAGGGAAATCATTCGTAGCAGCATTTGAGTAAATTTGTCATCAAAATATAAAAAAGATTTGGCAGGTTGGTTTTGTATGTATAGATCATGCTATTCTCTTCCAATTGGAGGCAAAATCATGGTGTGATGTCTGTGGGTGCCCATTATCTATAGTCAGTTCTAGTTACCTTGATAACCCATCAGGGTTCAGTTCACAATATACGAGAAATATACAAGAAATATACTCGTATTAATAGAAATATACATATGAACAATATGGAAATATTCCTAGTTAGTTATTGTGTCAAATAATCTTGTTGTTAGTCCTGGTATTATTTTAACTTTATTTTTTTTTTTAGTTGATAAGCGAATTTGGTATTGCTTCTGATGAAATTTGGTATGTTGAATATTTACTTGGAAAAGTAACAGAGAAACTAGAAGAGCCACCTAGCCACTGGCTGCAGCATTACATCAACGCGTCAAAACATTTATTTGACATGTCTCCCTCTTATCCGAAAAAGGTTAGCTACAATAGTCCTCAGAAATATGCAGTGGAGGCAGTGGAGGTAAGTGGGTTTATAGTAACATAGCTCTTGTTTTATTTTAGTGATGTAAAAAAGGAAAAAATTAAAACTAGTTAAAAAAAAGTTGTTTCCTGGCTTAAAATAAGACTCGTGTTTCGATATATTCAGCAAACTGGTGATCTTGCTTTCGACAGCAGTAAAATTTTTGGTAGGCAATCAAATTTTGCGTCCTTTGACAGGAAAAATTTGTTCATTTGGACAAATATTTAGTTTGCTTTTATTTTGCATAAACATTGAACGATTTGTTTCTGTGGCTGGTAAAATTGTGCTTCAAATAATTTAAACCTTTCTGTTTATCTAAGTTATGGTAAGTTATTCTCCTTATTTCCCCATCAGGCAAAAATTTTACGCCTTTGTCTGGTAAAGATTTATCATTCTTATTGTTTTTCTGTCAACCAAAACTTTAACGCCTTTGTATGATCAAGATTTACCATTTTATTATTTTGTAGATATGTTTTCGAAGGAGTTCTTTTCTTTTTCTTGAACAATTCCTTTAATCAGATATTCTACCTAATTCACATATTAGCGTTTTTTGGTCGCTCGTTCGTGGTTGAACAAGTTAGCTGTGTTCTAAAAAATATATATACATTTTTAATTACTGCGAAATCTATTTTAATAACATAATTTAATGATATATGGAATGACTGAAAAAATATAATATATATATAGAAAATAATATATAAGTATAAAAAAGTTAAAATACCGAATAACACATTTTAATAATATATTTCTTCGCCTGTATAAGCCGAAGTCCTAGCTAATGACTAGCTAGTCGCTAAGTTGTTGGCGTGCTAGGTTGGGAATCCTTTGTCTGAGGGGTACGGGTTTGTTTCCTGCTGTGGCCGGTTATTTGGTTTGGGACGGAGGTCAGTGATGTGATTCTGTAAGCTCAGCCAGGATCGACCAGGCTCTAAATGAATACCTGGAGAAATCTGGGGAAGGTAAGCAGAAAGGGCGTATGAAATCAAAGGATGGCTGGCCCATATCCCCCATTGCACTTTCTGGCCGAAGGGCCTCGAAATGGAGATCAGCCCTATTCCTTCTCAGAATTAGAATTGTAGGCTAGGATTATATGCATTTATTTCAGTATCTTCAGTTTGGTACGACAAAAGGACAGGAGCAAAATAAAATCGTGAAAATAACAACACTTCACACTCCACAATACTGTTCATTTGTCTCTCGTTAACTTATTATTCATATAATAAATATAGTCCAAAAATCTGGCATACAGAAAAGTAATGAGTTTTTACTTAACAGAGCTTTTATTTCCTTCAAACATCGGTGCTATTTTCTTCAAAGTAGTTCCCTTGGGCTGCTAGACACCCATGGAGACGTTTATCCCTCTGTTCATAGCAGTCCAGGAAGTTTACAACCATTATAGTCTTCAGCGTGTCTGTTGCAGTCTTTTGGATGGTTTTAAAAGTCCCAAAATGATACCTTTGACGGCATCTTTCAGTTTAGGAAAAAGAAAAGTCACAGAGACTGAGGTTAGGGAAACAAGGGGGACTGGGAACCATATGAATGCCTTCTAACGTCAATACTTTTGTTATGGAGACGGCAGTGTGACAGGGTATTGTCAGAATGGAGCAACACTTTCTTACCTTTTCAACCTTTCAACCTTTTCGGAGCAACCTTTTTTCTTGGATTTTCAAGGACGGGCTTATAGAAAAAAAAAAAATATAAAAAAAAAAAAAAAAAAAAAAAAAAAAAAAAAAAAAAAAAAAAAAATGTTGCTTCAAATTCCAACGTTTCATTTTGCGTGACGCACAGCGAAAACTCAACTTCACTAATCCAAATCCCAAGATTCACATAGGTAAATAAAAGTTCAAATAGGGATAAAATCCTTTTAATAGACAGTGATGATAGAAATTCCCAGATGACCAGATATTTCGGTCACATATACAGTGACCGTCATCAGTTTTACTACTGATGACGGTCACTGTATATGTGACCGAAATATCTGGTATTTTTATGAATTTCTATCATCACTGTCTATTAAAAGGATTTTATCCCTATTTGAACTTTTATTTATCGTCATGGAAAGGCAGTGTGGTCTCCGAAATTATTCACATAGGTGTAGGAGGGTTCTGATAGACGTGCTCACTCAAGGATA
Organism: Artemia sp. Kazakhstan ARC1039; assembly: GCA_029168905.1. Taxonomy (NCBI): domain Eukaryota; kingdom Metazoa; phylum Arthropoda; class Branchiopoda; order Anostraca; family Artemiidae; genus Artemia; species Artemia sp. Kazakhstan ARC1039. The sequence goes on along the minus strand of JAQQPU010011262.1, from coordinate 8,836 downwards.
ACCGTGCAGAGTCGTCAGATTTGGCCTGATGCACAACGAAAACTCAACTGTATTATTCCCAATCTCAACATTCACATAGCTATAGGATGGTTCTGATAGACGTGCTCACTCAAGGACAACAGAGCAGGGTCGTCAGATTTTGCGTGACACACAACGAAAACTCAACTTCACTAATCCCAATCTCAAAATTCACTTAGCTATAGGATGGTTCTGATAGACGTGCTCACTCAAGGATAACAGTGCAGTTTCACCAGGTTTTGTGTGACGCACAACGAAAACTCAACTTCACTAATCCTTATCTCAACATTCACATAGCTGTAGGATGGTTCTTATAGATGTGCTTACTCAAGAATAACAGTGCAGGGTCACCAGATTGATTGCAGTACCGCCAATCTCATTGCTTTTCTGCCACACCTCATATATTTACCTAAACTGAAGCGTTTCAGTAGCACAAATAAAAAGTTCAATGCATTGTCTTAAGTCACTGATTTGAAATACCGACAATATCCACCAAAAAAAAAAAAAAAAAAAAAAGTTCATTCAAGTCTACTGAAATATTCGACAAAAAAACACGGGGTGATGGGTGACTTGTTCCCATCTCCGAAAATATTTTGAAAGAAAATAATTCAAATACATTGCTGCGGGAAGAGTTGTGCCAGAAGTATTAAAAAGCCCATTTTTAGGGCCAAATTGACAAGCCACGTAATCTATGCAGCGTTCGAAGCAGTGTGTGATAAAGTGGATCGCCGGAATGATCGTTTTCATCCCCGTTGTGAGCTTTATCCAAAATAGTATCGAAAAAGGCTTCTCTCCAAATATTATGAAAGAACATATGTCTGATTTTGTTTTTACGCTCGCCCTGGTTTCCAAAGCGAGTAAGTAAATCGTCCAGTTTTGCTATCCTGGAAAAACTTAACCTAAAGGAATATTTGCAAACGTGCATATTAGTCATGTATCTACTATTATTGACACTATCACAAAGTGTAATGCTGATAATGTTGGTCTGTCAGACTTTGTTATCCATCACCCTAGCGAATTACCTCTCATTCACGGCGATGCTTTTTATGCATTGAGTTGCCGTGTAAACTCCCGTCCGGCAGAGTAACGCTCTTTATCCGAGTATGTGGGAACTCTCCTGTCTGGTACAATCGGACGTAACTACGTCGTCAGTGCACGAGTGATCTGTCTCTTCGAAATTGTCCAATGGAGTTATACTGAAATCCCGCCTACCGATCTCAAAGATCCTATTGAGTGCAAAGAGATTTTTGATACCGTGGACGGTCAGACGATATCATAAATGTGAGACCCAATCCTATCAAGTAAAGATGGGTAGTTCACACCCGAAACAAATCCTCAATCCAGTCTTTCACTGCCGCTAATACTAAACAGCTAAATGTGTCCACCCATGTCCGTAATCGAAAAGTGCTTGGTATCGTGAGGGATATTGTTGCTGGTGTGCTAAAATCAGAGCTCAATAATAGTTCACGGTTTGTTGAAGCAATGAAAATATTAAGTTTCGGATCCTTCCGCCTCCAATTTCTTGACCAAGGTCCCTTGCATAAAGCTATGAACGATGGTTTGTGTTTAAGATACGAGTTTTTTAGAATTAGACCTTACCAGAAAGTATCCCCTAGATGTTACTGCCGCTGATCGCCAAACCACGTCGGTAACTGCTCATTCTCCCCGACCGACCAGAAGTGTTCAAAATTCCGCACTGGACATTCTAACACATGTGATAATCCATACACTGCGAGTTCAAATTGCGCTAATTGTGGGGCTGGTCTTGTTTCTTATAGTCTCAGATGCCCCGTGTTAAAAATGCAATGAACAAGGTAAAAAATAACTGTTAATAAGAACAGATGGCGCTTCGTTTCACTTAATATTAATGGCACTATCTTCTGATTGATGAGCATCTTGATTACGATATAGTTTTTCTACAGGGGCATTTCCTAACCAAAGCCAATACAGATACTCTTAAACGTTCGTCCGCTCAAAATACGTTTGTTTTCTAAAGCTCAACGGGTCTTTCAGAGGATCGTCGCGGACAATCCCCCGTAGGCCTTGTAAATCTAGTTCGTTCTTCTCAGAAGCCTGGGCTTATGTCCTCTGATCATAACTTACTGGCACTAAAGTGTGGTAATATAGCCCTCATTAATGCCTACTTGCCATGCAGTCGCAAGAATATTTCATCTCTGTCTGTATTCTTGGGTGTTTACCAGTGACTCGGGACTCTTCTGCAAAGAGTGACTAATCAGGGATTGAACTGGATTGTGGCTTGTGCTATTAATACTAATCTTCTGTCTCGATCTGAAAGAAGTGACCTGTTCTTTGATGCTTTGCCAAGTGGCTATCAGCTTGTCGATAAAGACAAAAATTTCACCTAGATTCGTAACCGTGATTGTGCTTGGTCAAAACTTGATCATATTATCGCTTCAAATAAACCGTCATTGTTTGGATGAGAATACTCCAGATTCATTTTAATAATGTTGTGGCTTATGAATGTACTTGCTTACTTTTGCATTTATTTTTATAATTTTCTTTGGAATTTTTCTGGGTGACGCTAGATGCCATTTAATGTTTTTTTTTCTCATAAGTGAATTCTATTCTGACGTAAATAGGCTGGGTATAAAAGGTTAAAGGTGTTAAGGTGCTTTGAGATGGTTTGGGGATTCTGTTCCATCGTAAGCTTCTTTCTTCGTCCCTATCCCTGACAGGGAAATCCAGCCACTATGCCCTTTTGTGGCACTCTGGCAAAGGTGGTTGCTTTAAATAGATTGGGATGGAGAAGTGTGCGTAGCTGCGTTGGCCTCAGGTGGCTTGGTTCTGCAGTTTTGTTAGCAAAAGTAGTAGTAGAAATCTATTTTCAAGCTCTTAGATCTTGTCAAAATATAGAGCTAAACAGTACTTTGAGCATTATCTTTCTTTTTTAGATGCATTACCGAATTCATGCAAGTATACTGAAATATTTACTAAAAATGGAAGGAAAGCCTCTGTTGCCAGAAATCCAGGACTTATTTTTACAGACGATTGTTGACATGGCTGATTCTCCGTTTGTCCAGCAAACCAAAAAATCGGATTGGGACACGTAATTGCTCATTAATTTTATCATTTGATTTTAATCAGTGTTTTAATTAATTGTTCAAGTGGTGGGTAAAAAACTTCTTTTTCTTCCGATGAATTATCATTTATACCACTTGTAACTTTTCTAATTAAATTCACAACGGGTGAACATCAACAACGTGGACTATCAAATGAGACAAGACCCAAAAAACGGGAATTTGCAAATGTTATAAACGATAATTCGACAATGCGACAATGAGAATCCATGTATAGAAGTCTGCGTCGTGTTGAGTGCCAGGGTCCGGTGGCGAAGAGTCAGGCTCCCGGTACTATATATATACATATAAATATTTAATGTAAAATATATTAAAATGGAAACATTAGGTGGAGAAAAGCAACTAAAAACTGGAAATTTCGAGGGACTATAGAGGGGTTTCAAATTTAACATTGATTGCATCATTTTTTGCATTAAATTATGTCTGTGTGTTACATTAAAAATCGACAATATGTGAATGTAATTGAAAACATAACAGCTATTTATGATATAATTAAACCCATTCTATATATCCAACGTTTAAGCCAGAACCTTGACTGTAAACAGCGCTGCAGGGTGACTCTGAGGAGTCGTGTCCTTCGTGGAAATTATTGCCTAGTAGACAACACAGGATTTGCACTGGATTTCGATTGATAGATTATTATTCTTGGCTTTTTTTGGTGGATTTTTTGGGCTTACAAACTTCTTTTTAGCTAAGTTATGTATTATGGGCTGCCTCCCCATTGTAGTATAATGATTGTCTGCATGAATACATAATGAGTTGGAGGTAATAGACTTCAGATTGCTTTTGCTGGATTTCGTCTCCTGTTCATAGAAAAGCATCATTAAGCAAGTGTGGAAAAGCTTTTGGTGACCGAGATGAGCCCAGGATTACACAAAGCCTTCATTTCTACTGGAGGTCCCAGGGAGTTCTTGCTGTTCGATTCTAAGCCGATTTAAGTGCTTTGTGTAGACTTGAGAAGATGCATTATTCCCTGTCCTGCACTACTTTGGGAGTCATTGCGTTTCCTTGGGCCATAATAATCTCAATGATTTAAATGATATGACCATTGTAACTTGGAACGTTACGCATCGGCTTTTAAGTGACCGCCACTGCAGATTCCTCTGGAAGCGTTTAACGCTTCACCGCTTTATGGCACAGCGCTAGGAGGGCATCGAACTTCTAGAGAAATTAAATTAAATTAGGTTATTGATATTCTACATTGCTAAAGCTCTTGTCAGAGTATGGGATCTTGGTCTACTGAAGGAACTTTAAGTGTATGTGTCAGATGACGTCTGTTAACAAAAGAGCTAATGATCTTCCGATCGAAAGCGCCTCGTACCCACTCCAACTTTTTCTTCATGAAAGAAGCTATAAAGAAAGTTGAATAGCTTCGTCTTTTTGAAATCTGCTTGTCCACTGATCTCTCTTGGAAAAACTACACCAATTGGGTAAAAACCTCGTGCACAAGAAAGTTGGGGATCACTCGTCGTTGCAAAAGCCTTCTACCGCTCAGCTTGATCATCCTACTTTGTAAAGTCTTGCATCAGACTCATCGCCCAATATGGATGTCTGCTATATGCTGGTGCTCCGAAAACGTTCTTGGCACCGCTTCAAAAGATCCAGAATAGGGCAAATAGGACAGGTTCAGTCGTTTCCCACGGCTCTCTGCAGTCTGTTAGTGAGAGGTTTGATGTAGCGTTGATGGCCGTTTTCTACAAATACATAAACTCATCTTCTTCGCTAGAGCGTTCTCGAATTGTGTCTTCCATTGTCCAACTAATAAGACAGACACGAAAACACAGAGCTCGGTCCAATTATTCTGAGGTTGGCACACCGAAAGCAGTGTATTTGAAGAATAGCTTTATTTGACGTTGCACGTCGATCTGGTATGACCTTCCTGGGGAAGTTAATTCTAAAAGTTTACCTGTTGACTCTTTCAAAAAAGTTTCAACAGTTATCTATAACCACGATAAAAGACTAGCGGCAAATCAGATATTTAGTTAAACCTGGCACAGCGAATAAAAAATAACTTCTGTATTGACATTCCGACTGACGAATTCAGAAGTTTGAAATAGACTTCTTAGGAGTTTCAATAACTCATATCCTAGGAGTAGGAAATATGAAACTTGGTGATGTAGAATGCATTAACTCAGGGAGGAAGGATGGGGTGTATAGGTATGGAATAGGGCTTATGATAAATAATGAGGCTGCTAAGTTTCGCATACGCTGGGAAGGTATTATTGTATTAATAATTGAATGCTTATTGCTCATTTTACGACTAAAAGGTGCAAGGTATCAGTCGACATGGTATGATGGTAAGACAGCCAACCTTATTGATTATGTTATTGCAAACCGAAGGCTGGTGGATCGATACAAAATACTATAAGAGTGCGGTTATTGATATTAAAAGTAAAGATCACCATATAGCAGTGTCCAGAGTTAATTTGAAGCTGAAATTTAGGAAAGGTCCAACCTTTCTGGAAGTTGGAAGACTCTAAGATGAGCGTTCGAGAGAAACGTTTTGCGAACAATTGAAAGTTAAACTAAAGAGTTAAACTAAAAAGTCTAAAATTGGACAATTTAGAAGATGGATGGAATAATTTGGTGAAGTATGGGAAATGGGATCTTAGGAAGTAAAGATCGAAACGCAGCTAACGATATTAGTGAAAATGCTTTATATTTGGTAGAAAAGAGGCTCGTGCAAGAAGTATTTGAGTGACAGATCATATGAAAATAAGAGGAATATAAGGAAAGTAGAGAAAGCTTTAACTTCATATTAAGGAGGTTTAGAGTGGAGGTCATGGATAACATTGCTGAAGATCTAGGAGATGCAGCCAGGTGGCATAATAGTAAAGTATTGTATCATCATGTTAAAAAGTTGCAAGGGATTAGTAAATTTGGATTCGTCCCAGTTAAAGATAGGGATGGGGTACAAGTAGCGTTGTGAAAAGAGTTAAAGAAAGATTGGCAGAACATTTTGAGAATGTGCTAAACCGGGATAAAGATACAGGAAATGATATAGAAAAGAATGAAAAGGTTTGTGACACTTTGGATGTGAAGATATTATGACTTGGCGAGGAAGAATTAGAGACGGTACTAAAAGGATTAAAAAATAGTAAGGCCCCTGGTGCCGATACGGCGGTAAATGTGTTTTTCAAATGTGAGTGTTGTTAAATTAGAGATAAATTATTGAATATTGTGAATGGGATTTTTGAAAAAGAGGAAGTACCCAGCGATGTTAGGAAAACTCTAATTAAACCCATCTATTAAAGAGGAGGTAAGAGCTAGTGAGGTAATTATAGAGTCATTAGCGTGGTTCTGTAAGAAGCAAATTAAGTATAGTTATGATACTTTCTAGGTTTATAGATGCTGTAGATAAAGTTTTAATAGAAGAACAGTGTAGTTTAAGGAAGGGTAGATGATACTTCGACCAATATTTCACTCTTAGATTAATAATTGAGAAGCTCATAACTCATCAAACCCCTTTAGTCCTTAGTTTTATAGATTGTGAGCAAGTGTTTGATTCAGCGGATTAGCTTAGGTCCTATCATTGTATGGTATACCAAATAAATAAAATCGTGTAGTTTGTACTATTTACGAGATTATCATTGCTTCGGTTAAGGTAGGAAGTGAGGTTAGTAGCTGTTATCGTTTTGAATGAAGAGTTAAACAGGGTTGTGTTCTATCTCCATTTAAATAGACCATTTTCATGTACTGGCCTAAGGAACACGACAAGGGTTATAGAAGAAGTTGGACTCAAATAGAAAAGCAAACCTTTCCATTACTTTGATTATACTGATTATTTGAGCATCCTAGATAAAAATGTTTACAAAATGAATGACCTCTTAGAGGTTTTGAGTGCTCAGAGTGCAAGAAATGGCTTGAAAGTTAGTGTTATGAAGATTAAGCTGCTAAGACTTGGAGTAACAGAAGGTGAAGAGGGGATGTTGGGTAACAAGAAGAACGATCAAGAGGATAGCTTTACTTACTGGCTTAAAATAAAACCAGCTTTAAAAATTAAGCTGGTTTTCTAATTCAACCACTTCGTTTATGTGATAACAAGTAGGATAGTCGAACTAATAATCTACTAAGTCGTCCTTCTGATACAAAGGGACGCATCTAGTGTTGTAACAATTTTACTGGAAAACGACAATAAGTTTTTGAAATTATTTGAGTGACTATTTCTCTTTTTTTGGGGGGGGGGGATAACCTTAAGTAGGCTGTGTAAATGAGCTAAGTTAAAAAGTGGGATTTATCCAAAAGCTCTTATCCTTCCTCGGGGATTGCCCTGTATTAAACTGCTTTACTCGGAAAAGGCATTCAATGAAAGGGGGATAACTTTATTGTAGTATTATTAGTGAAGATCGTGGATATAATGAAGATGTTAAAAGTAAAATGGACAAAGCCCAAGGTGTTTTTTCACAGTTGAAAAAAGTTTGGAAGAATAGGAAAATTAGTTTACGAACCAAGATTTGAATATTGGAAGTTACGGTGATGTCAGTTTTCTGGTATGTTTTTCAAACGTTGGCGCTCCGAAAGACGGAGGAGGGTCGATTAGATGTTTTTTAAAGCTATTGTTTAGAGATTGTTTTGGGTGCCCTATGACTAATCGCTTTTCAAGGAGTAAGCTGTAGGAAAATGTGGTTTTACCCTGCTTTCTGGGGCTATAAGGATAGAAAGGTTGAGATGGTTGGGAAATTTTTCTTCGGATGAAGAATAACAGATTACCAAAGATCGGTGGCCAACCAATAAAACCAACCAACCAATAAAGTCAGGGGCAAATAAAATTGCAGATCGTTTCGGAATTGGGGGAGGATCGGAAGGACGGATTTAAGGGAAATTGTAACTTCCGAGGAGGGTGTAAGGAGGACGGCTTTAAATTGTTTGAGATAGAGGAGATGACATAGCTGTGTTTGCTTTTGGCAGTTTTTGGTGCCGCTGTTGTTAGTAGTAGTAGTAGTAGTATTTACCCCTCTTCGAATGACAATTTTTAGGACTTCCCAAATGAACGAAGGTGCTTGTATTTTAAATTTCCCAGGTCTGTCTTTTGCTTGTAAGTTGAATAAAAAAAGATAATAATTTAAACTGAAAGCAAGGAGTAATATTGAAACTTAAAACGAACAGAATTTATTCCGTATGTGTGGGGGATGCCCTCCCCTCAATCCTACACTCTTTATTCTCAAGTCTCGAAGTTCTCTAAAGATACTTCTCGTACGAATTCAATAGCTGCTCCGTTTCAGATGTCGTTTAAAAAAATCGTGACAAAAATAGTAAAAGACGAACACTGCCCATAGTAACAAAAAAAAAAAAAAAAAAAAAAATTCTGAACCCCCCTAAAAATCGTGCCGGGTCGAAACTAAAAGTTTACAATAAGAATCGCCTTGTTTGGTTGATAATGTCAAAAAATATACAATTACCGTAGTGCAGTGGTAATGGGATTCTCCTTCAGTATGTAAATTCAGTCTGCACTACGGCAACGAATATATTGTCAGTGAATACAGCTTTATGGATTTCTTAGTGGTTATTTTGCTCAAGGATTAAATGTATCAAAAGAAAAAAAAATCTTTGTAAATCTTACCATGCCTAAGATCAAAGAGCAATTCTGATATTTTCCATTATTCCACAGAAATGGAAAAATTATACTTTTAAGCTTATTGTAGATGCAGTTTTTAGTGCTTAAATGGTATTTGTTATTAAATGTACAAAAATCAAAAATTTGTTTTCTACAGATATTGTCC